>ONZH01000694.1:0-80801 GCA_900303285.1 Rhinella marina | reverse complement strand
TCAAGGGGTGCTCTCACATTAAAGGGATTCTCCGGGAATTAAAAAAATGAAAATACGTAAATATTACTTTATTATAAATATATTTACGAATACCCGTCATTATTTATAATGGCCCGTTTTGTATAGGGAGCAATGATTAGGAGAAACAAAATGGCCGCTGTCCTATTAGTACACACAAAACCTGTCCTAATAGCACAGCAGGAAAACTTACTTCACAATACTGAGGTAAAGAGCTGCCTCATCCTCCTCTTCTACTTGTCAGGGATTATGATCCTGAATACAGTTTAATATGATATTTAGCTGAATTTTTGTGAGAATGGAGTTCATGAAGAGACATGAAGTACAGAGAGGACGGACAGGACAGACTGTGCTAATGGAGACTGCAAGTACAAGTACTGTTGCTCATTAGCCACATCTGCTCATGAACTCCATTCCTACAAAGATTCAGCTAAAGATCATATCATATGTATTCAGGATCATAATCCCTGACAAGCAGAGCAGAGAGGAGGATGAGGCAACTCTTTATCTCAGTGTTGTGAAGTAACTTCCCTCCTGTGTGATTAGGACAGGTTTTGTAAGTACCAATACGACAGCGGCCATTTTGGCCTAGACAAAATGAGCCATTACAACTAATCAAAGGTATTTGGGAATATATTCATCATGAAGTAATATTTAAGTATTTTCATTTTCTTAATTCCTGGAGAACTCCTTTAAGAAGAGTTCGCCCTTTCTGGCTTTTTCGTTTACATTACAATGGAGTGCTGTAAAACCCTGTCACAGTAATACCACGTAGGGAGACCACTCTACCAGGTCTAAGGGATACTAACTGTGACCGCAGATGTATAATGACAGAGTGGTTACAGAGATGTAAGGTGCCATGGAGTGCTGGCAGATTGTAATTTAACCTGATGTCTTTATATGTTGGGTTACAGATAAGAATACGAGCTTACCGCCACAATGTATGAAGTCTTCTGATGGTAAGTAAGAGGTTAAACTTGCCACAGCTCCACGAGATAAGATACAGATGTAGCAGCGCTAGAGATCACATGAGAATCGCGTGAGCGCAGAACAATATCGTAAATAGAGTATGCATCTGATGATTTGTACGCTAATGCTATGCATTGTACGTTAATGCGTACAAATTTGTATGCTAATGCTATGCATCGTACGCTAATGCGTACAAATTCACCTAATTAGCGTACTTTTACTGCGAGTGAAAGGAGTGAAAGAGGAGAAGTCGCGATTCGTTAGCAACGCTATGCGAAAACAGTGATTGCTAGCGCTGCTACATCTGTAGAACATGTCCTATACTTGTCCGCATGCACGGACAAGTATAGGCATTTTGAATGGGGCCTCCCGGCGTGTGTTCCGAGCGCGCGGAACACACGCCGGATGGCCCCCGTATTATTGAGGGTCCGCAATAATGCGGACCCGCAATAATACGGCCATGTGAACGGGGCCTAATTGAGATATATTAAGGTGAATAGGAGAGGGGATCAAAAGACCCCATGAATCTCATGTACTAGGCCCCTAAGGGGCCCTATATACACCGATACACTGTGTTCCAAATTATTATGCAAAAAGTGTTTAGGAGTGATAAGGTAAGAATTTTTTTGTTTGCCAGTTAAACTCATTGATGGTGATGTGTGTCAGGGCTCTTTATATCACTGAAAGCAATTGCAGACACCTGTGCTAATTAGTTTGGCAGGTGTGTCCAATTAAAGGCAAGACTACTTAAGAAGGCTGTCCCACATTATTAAGCAGCCTACATTTTCAGCGAAAATGGGAAAGAAAAAGGATGTGTCGGCTGCTGAGAAGCAACAAATTGTGGAGTGTTTACAATCAACATTGCCAAGACACTTCATCGTGATCATCGCACAATCAAGAAGTATGTAGCTGATTCACAGCACACACGTGTGCGTGCTGATAAGGGAAAATTGAGGACTGTTTCCAACAGGCAATTACGTCAGGTTAAAAGAGCATCTGCAAAAATGCCTTGTCATAGCAGCAGACAAGTTTTTGAAGCTGCTGGTGCCTCCAACGTCCCCCGAACAACAAGATGCAGGGTCCTTCAGAGGTTTGCAGCTGTGCGTAAGCCATCCTGTCGACCTCCTCTATCCACTGCACACAAGCAGAAATGGCTCCAGTGGGCCAAACAATACATGAAGACTGACTTCAAAACTGTTTTGTTCACCGATGAGTGCCGTGCAACGCTCAATGGTCCAGATGGATGGAGTGGAGGATAGCTGGTTGATGGACACCCCATGCAAGCACGATTACGGCGCCAACAAGGAGGAGGTGGAGTAATGTTTTGGGCTGGAATCATGGGGAGAGAGATTGTCGGCCCCTTTAGGATCCCTGAAGGGGTAAAGATGAACTCCATAATGTATGTGGAGTTTCTCAAACAGCACTTCCTGCCATGGTTCAAGAAGAAGAACCGTGCATTCTGTAGCAAGATCATTTTCATGCATGATAATGCACCGTCTCATGCTGCAAATAACACATCTGCATCTCTGGCTGCTATGGGCATAAAAGGGGACAAACTTATGGTGTGGCCCCCATGCTCCCCTGACCTCAACCCCATTGAGAACCTGTAGAGCATCATCAAAAGGAGTGTCTATGATGGCGGGAGGCAGTTCACATCTAAGCAACAGCTCTGGGAGGGTATTATGTCCTCATGCAAAACAATTGAAGCAGAAACCATCCAAAAAATGTCAAATTCAATGGACGAGAGAGTTCAGAAGCTCCTTTCGAACAAGGGGTCCTATGTGTAAATGTAACATCACCTAGAATAAAGTTTTGACTTGAAAACTATTTGATTTCAGTTTGTAATAACCTGCTGATGCATTTCTTTGTTCTTAATAAAAATGAAAAGGTTGAAAACTCTGCTGTGCATAATAATTTAGAACATGCATTTTGAGTGCATTTTGAGTGTTTATTTTTTTTTAAATATACTGTTATCATAGGCAGTTTGTTCAAAAACCTTTCAATTATACTCGAATAGTTGATGACTGGAAAATTACAATGACTTCAATTCATATAGGTGATTTAGGAAAATATGCGAAAAATTTAATTTGCATAATAATTTGGAACACAGTGTATATTAAACGTTTAAATCACCCCCCCCCCTTCCCAATTTTACATATGAAAATATAAAACAATAAAAAATTTAAAAATACAAGTTGGGTGTCGCCGCATCTGAAAATGTCTGAAGTATTAAAATATTTTTTAAAAATTCCTGTGCAGTGAATGCCTTAATGGAAAAAAAATATGAAAAAAGATGATTTGTCTTTTTTTCTCATCTTGTCCCCCCAAAAAATTGAATAACGGTGATCAAAAAGTCTTACATACTTACAAAAGTGGTACCAATAAAAACTACCGTTTGTTACAGTATACAGCTCTGTAGATGGAAATATAAAAAAAGTTATGGTTGTCAGAATATAGCAATACAAATAAAATTTAGATTTTTTTCCAAAGGTTTTTATTTTATTAAAAGTAGTGAAAAAAAACAACAACTCAAGTTTGGTATCGACACAATCGTATTGAGCCACAGAATAAGGATGTCAGGTCCTTTTTAGTACATTGTGAATGATGTGATGTCAAAACCCCAAAAACCTTGAAAGAATTCTGTCTTTTTTTCAATTTTGCCACACAAAGATTTTTTTTTCCTGTTTTCTAATACAAGACATGATAAATTAAATGGTGGCATTAAGAAAAAAATAAATAAGCCCTCATATAGCTATGTGAACAGAAAAATAAAAAAAAGTTATGGCTATTGGAACCTTGGGGAGGAAACAGCCAATTATCATTCTGAAATAAGTCTAAGGGTCCATTCACACGTCCTATTTTTCTTTCCTCATCCGATCCGCAAACCATGCGGATAGGATGCGGATCCATTCATTTCAATTGGTCCTGAAAAAATGCGGACAGAACTTCGTATACTGTCCGCATCCGTTTTCCGTTCCGTTCCGTTATGCGGATCCGCAAATAAGATAGAGCTTGTCCTACTTGTCCTACATCCGCATATCATCCGCAATTGCGGATCCGTTTCCAGGAAATAGAAAGAAATACCCTACCAACATATATTCCTCCTTCCTTTTTTTGTGGAAAAACGGAACGGATGCGGATGTACAACTGGTAAAAACTGAAGGTTTTTGCGGAAACACTGATCCACAAAAAACGGACCGAAAATCTGGAAAAGAAAAATACGGACGTGTGAATGGAGTCTAAATTAGGCGTATTTCAGGCATGGAATGCGGCACAACAGATACTTGTGCCGCAATCTGCGACTTCTCCCCGATCACACCAGGTCTAAATAAGTGGCGTGGGCGGTGAAGGGGACGGGCTGGGAGGCCCATCTCATTTACCATTATTTAAGCCTTTTTGAGGCGGTGAAAATTGTCTAAATGTAAGACATCTATGAAGCTGGCTTACATTTAGAACTGGCGCTAGATGCACCGAAGTTATGGAGAGGCCTGTGCCTCTTCATAACTTTGGCGGAAGCACCGTCGGGTTAGGGCTTTATTAAGACCGGTGGTCGGTCTTAATAAATGTACCTCAGTTTCTCTCTTTCTGAAGGACCCAACCTGCATTAAACAGACACCACACTGATATCAGTAGTAATGATTTATTTCTCTTGTGGCAGCACTACAAGGGAATTACTGTACACACTTGCTGTTGGTTTTCTCCACAGATGACAGTTTATGAGCAGACATCCCAGAGCGTGCAAAAGCTCAGATGGAAATCTTTTTAGACCATTCTAAGAAGAAAATGTAAAAATGGGGAAATACTGGTATCTGACTTAAAGAATAAAGAAATTCTTCTTTGTTCTGATAAACTCGCCATTTACATTTTTACCCTTGTTTGTTATAGACAGTACTAACAATAATGCTCAGAGAAGACATTTCCTCATTCACTTCCCTAGAGGTCTTACAATCTACTCAAAATTCCTTGTCAGTCATCAATGTGTACACTTCAGTCTAATATTGTATAGGCCAGTGTACCTAGCAGTATATTTTTTGGATTACTGAAAAGAAACAGCAGAAGTAAGAAAGTTTGCATATAGTATGGGAAGATCATAATACTTGATGCCGCTGCCATCTTGCTGACAAAAAGGTACAATTATAGCAGTGCTAACCTCATGTATAAGCTGACCTATACAGTGTTTATAAATGAAGGCCAGTCATTATGTCCAGCAAGCTAGGACTCCTGCAATGTCTTGAACAAACTCCTAGCTAGGACTCTCATTCTGTCTCTGATCTTTGAAGAGTCCTGTCAGAAGTTACATTACTTTGCTTCTTAATCAGAAATCCTGCATTAAATTACATAAACCATATACAAATATATGGTGCTGGATATATGGTACTGGTATAGACAGCACCATATAGACTTGGATCCTGTTAACACTGTTGGAAATAATAAGTCCATTTTGAGAGACGTCTAACTTTTAATTTTTAGTATTCTTTCAGGTGTTATTTTTTAACATCTATATTAAATGTTAACGGGATATGTGGCAAGAAAAGGAGAGGCACTCATAGAGTAATATAGTATATAGTATAGTAATATAGTATTAGGCACAATACTAGTGAAGGTATGTGTTTGAAAGATAGTCGGTGCTGCCGGTGTCGTTCAGTCGTCACTCGTGGATTTGCCAGTCCTCTGGAGGAGTAATATAATAAAAGACAGGGAAACGTGGATAAATGGGTAACATAAAATTTTATACCTCCTGACACAAATACACAACTTCAGTAGGTTTTAGACAATTCCTTTTATTTAGATATAGGATGATAACGTGTTTCAGACCTGCAACACTCCGTTCTCAATTCTAAAAAAATTATCAAATTCCACTAAATAAAGGTCTGATAATATTGTAATCAAAGCCATAAAGGAAAATTAATAAAATCATGTTGAAAGAGGGAATTTCTGCTTATTGGAAATTGGAGATTTATATTTATCTCCACTTCCTTCCCTTTTAATCTGTTCCTAGACTGTTGTCTTTGTTTCTTATATAACCCGTTTATTCAGTGTATTATATACACCCCTCCAGTCCTTCATACACCCCAGGAGTAACATACAACCCTCGCAGATACTTATATATAAAAATACTTTACTAATAACATAGAGATGACAAAGCAATGGACATTATACAAAGATACAGACACTACAAATAACACAATACATAGAGTACACCACCACACATAGCCGCCTCGTTCCTGCCCTCCCTGGATGCTAAGCAATGTGGCTAATAATGTGTATGTATATACAGTATATCCAGAGTCCACCAATATACCGTCTACCCAACTCACATCCAGTACCTGACTATTAGTACATGTACATATAGAGACTCATGCATAAACAGCATATATAATCTACTGGTAATACAGTTCCAGACTACCACTATCTATATGTACACATATAAAGTCTACTGGGATATTATACTTATATACATACACACATATACCTTAAGCTTGTGCTGTTGTTCCAGGTGGTGGCAGGAAGGAAGAGAGAGATCCCAAGTTTTCCAAAGCATATATCTTCCTGTGTCCCAGCCCCCACCATCGACTCCACCCCATGACCACCCAAATCTCTTCCCAATCTGTTGGCCAAGAGCCATGTGCCCTTCCTGCCTTTGATATGCTAACAAGGGTAAATTGCTTCTGGCCACTCAATGGGTGAATGTCACTGCTATATCATATTTGAGTGGTCTAGGACTAAAGCTTTGGCTGGATACCATATTTTCCTATAACACATGTAGTCCTCAAGTTGATAATATAATAAAAAAAAATCAATAAATTCATAATTAATGACATTGCTCACGTTCCTTTCATCCAAATAACTGTACACACAGCGCTCCTCTCCTTCTAATGAAATCTCTATGGCTCCGACGCTCACAGTCTCATCTGGCCATACTGTCAGCATCCCATCTCCTCCATTGATCAAACGCCGTCCACACAGGTTGTCAATCACAGTCACCAACCCATCCTGACTTTTTTATAGCATGTTTTCTCACACATGCCAAGAAACCGTGCCATTTGCACCAGTAGTAGAGATGAGCGAATCTATTCGTCGATTCGTTGATTCGTATCAAATCTTGGAAATTTTCAGCTGCGAAGCGAATCTGAATATTAGGGGATTTGCTCCGTTAAGATTAGAAAATGTTCTAAGGCTTTCTATGCATTCACTACGTACTTGTCTGTTAAATTGTATGCTAATGCTATGTATAAGTTACTCTATACACTGTTGCGTATGAATTGAAGTAATTAGTAAACTTTTTACTGTTCGTTATTCGTGCGCAAAAGCCCAGGAAGAAAGCGGTCACCTGACCTAGTGGGCAGGGCTTGCTCTGATTGCCTCAGGCTCGGTAAGCCAGTGATCCATCACTTCTGCTGTGACTGCTGAAACGAGCAGAAGCACTGTGTGTGAGAATTCTGAGACACTGAGACCTGTTGTTGTTAAAATTGGGGTGTAATTGTTCAGGGAATCCATATTACACATATCAGGGATGCTGCCGGGCAAGTGCAGGGCCAGTGCAGGGCTAGTTATATAATCATACAGGGAGAGAGAGACAGGGAGAGAGATAGGGAGAGAGACAGGGAGAGAGACAGGGACAAAGACAAAGACCAGCTGCAGGGCCACGAGTGAAAAATGTCTGGAATGGATAAGCAAAAGAGGTCCAATTCCAGCCAGACCTCGAGCTCTAAAAAAAAAGGAGAAGGTGGCACAGGGCAGCAGTGCCAAAGGACCTGTAGCCGGAGCTTCTACTTGTAGTATTCACAATACTTGGCCAGTGTTCCACCGGACTTACCCACCAAGGCACAAAATTGTAGTGGAGGAGAAAGTGGATGACATAGTGGAGTCGATGGCACGCTCATCTCAGTCTCAGCCGGATGATCTGCTGTCATCTGCTGATACAGTATCCATATGTAGCCAGGGGCCAGACTCAGAGCGTTCCTTCTGCTCCCCCATTCCTCTCTAGCAAAGCCCGTAATTTTCGTACGCAATTTGTACGCTCATGCGTACGTGTTCAAAGAAGTTGCATACCTTTTAAAACTGAATGCTACATTGCGATCACGTGACCGTCACCCTGGTGATGGAATACGGCGTCTCGGCTTGCATAGGACCCGATCGCTGATATGATCATGCAGTCTGCACCCCTTGAGGTCCGTTCAGGCCTCCCACAATCTTCCCTTGAGCACCCAGCGTCCTAGCTGCCACAACAGCGGTCATGTGATCGCGCTAGTGTGATCATGTGACCCAGTGTTTTGAAATTTTAAAAAATTATTTTTTACTTTATTATAATAGTCTTTTTTATGCACACACTGTTTCTATAGGTTGTTAAGGTGGCAAGAAGGCAGCCACTTATATCTTTTAACTCTGCATTTATATGTTTACTCTACGGGTGTCACCAGGTTGTGGGGACCTCCCCCCTATTTTTTTGGCAGTTTTTTTTAAGTATATAGTTTGTTTTACTGATCCTTAACTTATACCTGATGAAGGGGGCCTAAGTACTCCCAAAATATGTTGTCTCCTGGATGTATGTACCTATGAGAAAATAAAGAAGATTTCTACTTACTAAGCTCCACCGAAATTGGATTTCTTGCGCCGGAAATAGGAGTTAATCTTCTCTCTACGTTTTTGGGTAATCACCACATCGAGGATTTAATCCTATGGCAGCAGGTCTAACCAGTGGAAATCACGTATAAAATATATGTACAAGCCTACAATAGTGTTGTGCCTATCCTCAGCACAACCTTGAAAGGTGAGCACCCATTTGTCTCTTTACAAACCTCACCCTAATCGGAACGTACTACCCTATTTTTGCGCTCTCTTTGGTATCTGGCCTGTTCCAGATACGCCCACTATCTTACTGTCTAATATATTATATCATCTATCTAATCATTTATTACATTTATTACTTTTGCTCACTTAAAGGGAACCTATCATCTCCAAAACACCCCCTGAACTAGAGTAAGCAGTGTATAGTGTAAGTGATGCTGAATCCGAATATGTAAGTTTTATCTTCATACTCACTTCCATTCTGACTAAGGGGTTCCCACAAACCAGCGGTAAAATGCATTGAGAGGACTCTTATTTGAGTCCTCTCCATTATGTGAGTGAGCACTGGAGTCCTCTCAATGCATTTTACTGCCGGTTTGTAGGAGCACAGCGTCGGAATGGAAGTGAGTATGAAGATAAAACTTACATATTCATATTCAGCATCACTTACACTATACACCGCTTACTCTAGTTCAGGGGGTGTTTTGGAGATGATAGGTTCCCTTTAATTAGGGTGATCCTTTTTATTACTATTTGTATTTGTATGATATTATATTTCTGCTACTATCAATGGCATTAATTATCAATTTATTGATTGTTTATTATTTTATTATCAACTTAAAGGGGTTATCCCACGAATAATGTAAAAAATGAAAACCAGACATCATATAATACAGGACAATATCTTTCTAACAAAGCTAGAACCAGCCCTGTACCTCACATGGATCCAAAGATCTCCCCATTCATTGCTCTCTAGATTTATATCAAGCTGAAAGCTCAAGGGGAGTGTCTTATCTGCTGCTGCTAAGGAGTTGTGTCCATGCTCTCCCTATCACCACTCAGGAGGCAGGTGAAGGATGAAACTGAGCATGTGCGGCCTTCTCAGTGAGCAGGTCAAAGAAATAAGAAATTAAGTGGCACTATACAGAGACATTTTATCGAATAACACAGTAGCTATACAAAATTTTTAATGACATGCAATTACAAAAGTATTCAGATCCAGGTGCAGGTTTGAAAACGGCAAAATATTTTTCGTGGGACAACCCCTTTAAGGGTTACACAATTTTTAAAATTTTTCTTTATGGCATTGATTATAATATAAAAAAATGTTTACATATTAATGTAAAGACTCATGTTTAGCTATATGTTTATTGATATATGTTTGTTGATATATGTTTATTGATATTTTTATATTTTTTACTCCAGTGCTGGATGGGAATCACTGTTACGTTATAATATACACCCCTTTAATCTATTTTTAAAGGGTTTCAGTCATCAGAATTTAGCATTGCAAACCGAGTGTCATTTGCAATGCGCAAATGACACCTGATGACAGATATGTTAATTTTATAGTTTTCTGTAGTGTAGTTTTTGAGAAAATTGTGTTTTTTAAATATGTAAATGAGCTTCCCTAGGTGCAGGGGGAGTTAACCCTGCACCTAGTTGCGGTGTAATTCCTCCTCTTACTCCTCCTCCGTTCCGGTGATTGACAGAGCCAGGCAGCTAGCTCTTTCGGCTGCCGGCCCTGTCCGAGTCCGAAATCCCGCGCCTGCGCATTGTGATCACCTATGCGGGCGCATTGAGAGCCGCCGGCCGCTTCCTGGACCTGTCAATCACCGGAACGGAGGAGGGGTAAGAGGAGGAATTACGCCGCAACTGGGTGCAGGGTTAACGCCCCCTGCACCTAGGGAAGCTCATTTACATATTTAAAAATGCAATTTTCTAAAAAAAAACGACGCTACAGATAACTATAAAATTAACATATCTGTCATCAGGTGTCATTTGCGCATTGCAAATGACACTCAGTTTGCAATGCTAAATTCTGATGACAGAAACCCTTTAAACAGATATATTATTAATAAATTATATTTTAATAATATTTATCAGTTATAATCCCATCTGTGAGTGTGCCTACCTACCTTGTTTCCTGGCCAAGCATTACGTTATTTCTAGCTAACGATGGAGCTGACGAGGAGAAATCTGAGCAGTAGAGACAGTAACTGATGATGATTGAACTGTTTGAGCTAGATGGTGCCCACCTTTGTTTTCCCAATGGATTGGGTGATGCCACCTCATGTGGTTCAATACAGCTGTGGTGCCTGTGTTTGTGTCTGACAGCCCAATGGCTTATTTTATTATTGCATATCCTGAACAGGGCAATGCTGTTGACAGTGTGGATAAAAACTGTCAGACAGAAGATATTTGTGCTGAGTGAGAGGCAGCCTAGCTTTGCTTAACTATGGCATGTTTTTCATGGCCTGCTGCATCCAGTTTCAGCAGCCTTACCAATTCCTAAGAAAGATCTGCCCCTGCAAGTTCTTTTGGAGGTTCTGGCCATACATCGCCTCTGCTCTTTATTGCTGCCGCTGCCACCACCCTCCTCGTTAGATATTACCTCCTTCTCAGCACCCCATTTAGCTCCCAGGACCGGTGCAATGCGGTCCAACACACAATCATTATTAAGCCCTCAACCTCCCTGTCTCTTTTATCAGACTGTGATATATCATGGTGGTTTCCTTGGTCCTTTCCTGATTCCCTGTAGCTTTTTCTAGTGTTAAACACAAGTTGTCAACCTAATATGAGATTATCCCCCCCCCCATACCAACACTTGGACTGTCTGGAAATGCCCTGTAAAAGAGTTGGTCCTACTGTCTGATTTGTGCTCACAGAGATTTAAAACAATACTCTCTGGATGGTAAAACACATGTTGCACACTTGTATTGTGTTTATTCCCCCCACAATTTTGAACTGTGTGGAGATAGAAATAGATAAAAACGAGTTGAGGTATAATACCATGTTATCACTCACAGAAAATGTTGTGCACTGTCCTGTGTATTGATGTGGTAATCACATATATGCTGGTTTTAATAATTTCAACAAACCCCCCCCCCCTCCAAAAAAAAAAAAAATGAGTGTGTGGAGATAGAAATAAACAGAAACAAAATGAGGCCTAATACCAAGTTATTACTTACAGATAATTTTGTGCTTTACCCTATGTATTGTAAGACTCATAATCAATATGTTGGTTTTAATCATTTCAACAACCCAAAACTGTGTGGAGATAGAAATAAATGGATTTAGCCCTAATATTACACTATAAATCACTGATGTTTTTGTCTGCTACCCTGCGTATTTTATACAGATTTTCAAACTTGAACAAAAAAAAAAAAAACTGTGGAGATGCCCAGATGTGGAGTTTGGTCTACTATTTCAGGTGTTTTCATTGAGATTTCAACTGCTACATTGATGGTAGAACACTTGTTCACAGTTTTGCGCTTATTCCACACACACACACACACACCCCCCAAAAGAAGAAAATAATTTGTGTTAAAATGGAAAAAATGAAAGTAATGTCCTTGCTGGTAGCTGCTTTTGAGGTTTCAGAAGCGGCAGTTGTGCTGGGAGGCAAATCCAGTCTCGGCTCCTCAATTCTCACTCCCTGACTGAAAGATTTCCCTGCCTGTCCCTATTCTACATACATGCAAAATGATTCTTCTTTGTGATTCCAGCCTTTCCCTTCAATGTCCCTGGCAGTAGAAAACAAGCTTGATTCTGACTGGCAGACACTTATACCCATCCACCCTCATTCACAGCCAATGAAATTCAATGACGTTCTGCTAGGGTACCACCCTGTCTGCTGCAGCACTCATTAGCTCATCCAAGCTGTCGGTCGGCCTGGGAGCCAATCAGTACAAGCCCACTCCCCCACTTCATCTCAGGGTCATGTGAGCACCCTTCTTCTTCCCTTATGCCTTTTCCCACCAGCATGTCCAGTAAAATGGCACTATGCTCCATTTTAGTGGATATGTCCAAGACAAACCTGAAAGGGTTCAGGTTTATCTGCCAGCCAAAAGACTGCAAGGTTTGTAACTGGTTCGCTCATCTTCATGTAGCTCTGACATTTTTGGCGCCATATGATGTCCTTCCCTTTCCACAAACACACTGAAGACATTACTACTGACAGTTGACTACTGCAGTATCGACGCCACTAACAGATTTGTGCCCAATGTCTTTTGCTTCTTAACATATGTAGATTCAGAAAATTAAATTGTCCAGTGTAAAACACAAGTTGACAAACTACTATGCAATTATTTACCTCTATCTCACCACCATACCCACACTTCAAGTGCCTCAAGATAAAACAACACGAATTTGGAACTGTATGGAGAAGGAAATACACTGATTTACGTCTAATATGTCACGTTATCACTCACAGATGTTATCTTCCACTACTCTGCCTGTAATAAGACATGCATATGCTGGATTTAATAAATTCAACCAAAAAAAAATAAATAAATGTAAACTTTGTGGAGTTGGAAAGACACTGATTTAGGCCTAATATATCACATTGTCACTCACAAATGTTAACCTCCACAACCCTGCGTATTATAAGACATTTATACGCTGGTTTTAATAACGTTAATAAAAAAATAATAATAAATTGTTTGCTACCCTGTGTATCATGAGACAAGTATATGGTAGTTTTAATAAATTCAGACCGAAAAAATTAAATAGTGTGTGAAGATGGAAATACAAATATTAAGGCCTAACCCTGCATATTATAAGACTAGGAGGCACACCCAGCATCAGCTCCTCAATTCTTAGTCCCTGGCTTTCCCTGCCTGTCCCTATTCTACACACACACAATTATTCTTCTTTCTAATTCTAGTCTTTCCCTTCAATGTCACTTGCAGTAAAATAGAAGCTTAATTGTGAAATTTGACTTTTCCTGAGTCCCTAAGATTGTCTTTCTGGCAGATACTGCTACACCCATCCACTCTCATTCACAGTCCAACACATAATGATGTTCTGCTTGTTCTGCAAGGGCACCTCCCTGTCCGCTGCAGCTCTGATTGGCTCATCCAGGCAGCTTGTAGGCATGGGAGCCAATCAGGACAACCCTTCCCTCCCACTTGTTCTCTATGTCATGTGAGAACCCTTATTCTTCCTCCCTAGTCTGAAACGTTCGGGTTCATCTGCTGGCTGGTTCGTTACAAACTGGTTTTCTCATCTCTACTACTGAGCACAGAAACAAGAGCAATTTTAATAAATAAATACATTTTGCTGAATCTTTAACCACAACATATATATATATCCATCTGCTCAGCCCCTTCTGCTCTATAACATGCTGCCTACAGATTGCATTGCATTTTCATGGTGACAGGTTCTCTTTAAAGCGGCTCTGTCACCAGGGTCAACCCTATTAAACCGGACATACTGGCTGGTAGGGCTCATCATGTTGATTAACTGTACCTTTTTTTTGTCTGAATGATAAATAGCTGCAGAGAAATCAGCATTTTCATATGCATATTCATATGCAAATGAGCAGTCTGAGCACTTAGAGGCGGGGCTGAATATTCTGAGCACTGCTGTGTAACACCCCCTGTGCTCTGCACATGCCCCCTCCCATTGACTGACAGGGCTAGACAGCAGGCTGAGGACAGAGCTGTGTCCAGGAGCTGTGTGCTAGCAAGTAAATATCATAGACATACACTGTATCTTCACCACACTGAGATCTGCTCAGAAAGCTAATACACATATTACTGCTTTATTCACAAGCACAATATATGATTATACAGACACCAATAATGTGTGTTGCCTTATAAGTGTAAAAACACCATGAACCATTATGAGGGGATGCTATAGCTTAGTGGTATAGTGGTCTTTCCTAGAGATCGCAGGTTCAAATCCCAGAAGAGGTATATGTTTTCTTTCTGTTTTTTTTTTTTTTTTATTCAAAACCATATTAGATATATAATAATAAATAATATATAATAACAAGGCCTTACTATATTGAGAAAAGTGTTTTTTTTTTTTTTGCTAAAACTTGTTACTGGTTTATTCACAGACACAATATATGATTATAAAGAAACCAGTAATATTTATTAGCTTTCTAAATATAGTAAAGACATAGACTTTTCTTATGGGATACATGCGGAAGAAAAAAAATTGCCTTACCTAAGATTCAAACCTGGGATCTCTACATACAAAATCAACAACCTACCCACCAAGCTATAGCATCACCTCATAATGGTTTATGGTGTTTTTATGCTTATAAAATAACACATATTACTGGTGTCTGTATAATTATATATTGTGCCTGTGAATACAGCAGTAATATGTGTATAAGCTTTCTGAGCAGATCTCAGTGTGGTGCAGCTATAGTCTATGTGATATTTAGATGCTAGCACTCAGCTCCTGGACACAGCTCTGCCCTCAGTCTGCTGTCTTGCCCTGTCAGTCAATGGGAGGGGGGCGTGTGCAGAGCACAGAGGGTGTTACAGAGCAGTGCTCAGAATATTCAGCCCCACCTCTGAGTGCTCTGATTGCTCATTTGCATATGAATAAAAATGTTGATTTATCTGCAGCTATTTATCATACAGACAAAAGAAAGGTACAGTTTTAATCAGCATGATGAGCCCTACCAGCCAGTATGTCTGGTTTAATAGGGTTGATCCTGGTGACAGAGCCTCTTTAAGGGGACACCCCAGTTTATGTGTAGCAGAGAGCAGCTGAAGATGTAGTACCCTGGGGATACTGCAATTTTGTATATAGCTTTTGTATTATAATATTACGTATTTTATTGTATGCTTCTGTCCGTATGTTCCAGTAGGGTTGTGGAAGACGAGAGTTAACAAGGAACAAGGCTAACCACCCTGTTCCTCCCTTCATGGTGGTAGTGGGCTGGACCTTCTTCCTGCCAAGAGAGGGGTTCCTGTCCAAAGACAGAAGGGAAAGAAAGCAAATTGCAGAGCTCCTGCTTCTGTTGCAGTTTTCCAACAACCAACCATTATCCTCAAGTAAAGTCTTTAGGAGTCAGCAGAGTGAACTGCTACAAAAGGCGTTAAAGACACTGCTGTAAGGTGAGGGATAACAACCAAGACACTGATCACCCAAAACGGTACTAGGCCAGACCCAGCTAAGTACTGACTTGCCACCATTCAACCTACATCCATATCCTTACTGGTATCAGAGAAGATTTGCACTTAAAGTCTGGTACTGCTGAATGTATTTAAAGTACTAGTAAAAAGACTTCTTCAATACTGCATTTCTTGGGGAGCACGGGCCTGTAGGAGTACACTGTGACACAACACTTCATCAGGGTCGCTATCACTCCAGTCCTCTGCACAGACTTTTCCAGGACTTACTCTAAAGACAAAATCTCTCTCTGGAGGACCCAACATTAATTGCACAGATAGCTCATTTAGTTTAATGATAATTATTTATTTCCCTTGTGGCAGCATTACAGAGGAGTGACAAACTTGCTGCTGATTTTCGTCACAGATTACAGTTTATGTGTGGGCATCCCACTGTGAAAATGTGAAAAACTTATTTTTATGCAACCTTTCTAAAAGGAAGGAGACAGAAAAATTAAAAAATGATGGTATCTGAATTAAAAAGAATGTATTATGTTCTGAGAAACCACATTATTTACATTTTAACCATTGTTTTTTTAGGATCACAGTACTGATTAGAGTAGGTATTTCCTCATTCACTCCCCTACAGGTCTTACATGCTGGATGAAATGCCTTAGTAGTGTGTACACTAAAGTGATGCTACTGTCTGTAAAGCCCCGTGGAATGTAATAAAATATTATCATTTTACTTAGCAGTATATATTTGGATTATTAGAAGACATAGGAGAAGAAAAAATGCATACAATATGGGAAGATCATACATCCTCCATGCAACTGACACATCTTGGTCACAAAACAATTCTAATAGACCCAGCGATATCACTGTGAGCCTTATTTCTGTACTGTGACACCATTGTTAACACTATAGCTGTGCTGCAACTTCTCCATTGTAACATCACTGTGTTCATTATCCATGTGTATTAGGAAAACCAACATAGTCATAAGCTTCTCATATGCAAACCACTGAAGGTGGGCATGACCATGTGGGACCCTATTTTAAGTTTTGCTATGGGGGCCACATAGATGCTTGTTACAGCTCTAGCCAGGTCAGTTCTTCTAACACAAATTAATGAACTTCTTATACGTCTTATAGGCCCACACCCATCAGATACAAAGAGCTTATTAATATTTCCACCACTGGAAGGTCAACTAGACAATATATACACAAAAGGGAGTATGTTAAATCATAAGGATTTGAGTACATATGTGCTTTGATATGTATAATATATAAGTAAGGGTATGTAGATATATATTTTGGTAGTGATATTGCATTGCATTGTAATCCAACAAACAAAACATTTTAAATTGTAAAATGAATTCCCGACTCACCAGAATTTCTATCCCGTATGGTGTGAAGAATCATTAAGGGTTATTTGGTAATAGCAATGTTTTAAAGAAAATATTGATTTTAAACCTGGCGTGATAGGGGAGATGTCGCAGATAGTGACACAACTAACCATTGCACTGATGTCTGCGCCTGAAAAATGCCTAATACAGGCGCATTTCAGTATAATAAATGACTCTCTATGTACACCTTTGGGAGCTAAAATTATGTTTTCAATAGGTCTTTATTAAAAATCTTGAACCCTTTTCCCTGTACAGCCTTGAGATTTTCTAGTAACAAGCTCTATATTTTTATTGTTTCCCATCAGGCAGCTCCTGTCCATCAGGCAGCTTTTGTCTCTGATCTCTGACCTTATAAACACTCATTATAACTCAATTCTTATCTCACGTATCAGAATGTGGCTTAAATAAGTGTTTATGACCTTTCAGTAATTTAGAGATAAGGTTTATTAGATGACCGGCACAAACTGAAAGTAGGATTCACACAGCTAGACAGTTAAAGGGAACCTGTCATCAACTTTATGCTGATCTCACTGAGGGCAGCATAAAATAGTGACATAAATGCTTATTTCAGCGGTGTGTCACTCATGAACTAAAAGTAAGTGGTTTCTGAGAACCAGCATCATAATCATTACAGCCCAGGCCTTGAAAAGAGTCAAATCTCCCTGAGAAGAGTCATGGATATTCATAATCTCTTGCTCTCCCTTTCCATCTGCTGATGATTGACAGTTCTCTCCTAGAGATACAGGGAGAAAACTAGGTAGAAGTCTGACAGTCATCAGCAGGTGGGCAGGGAGAGCAGGAATTCATGAATAACCATAACTCTTTTCAGGTGGCCGGGACTCTTTTCCAGGCCCAGTCTGAAATGATTGGGATGTTGGTTCTCGGCAACCACTTACTTTTAGCTTATAAATGACAGACCGCTGAAATCCACTCACCTGTCTGTACTTTATTCGGCCATTCGTATGGGTTGCACAAAGTTGATGACGGGTTCCCTTTAACTTTGTGACAGAAAGGATGACTATTTGTAATAAAGACCAATTACAAAAATTATTTTTAGCCCAAAATGATTAAAATGCAGTTATAAAAAGAATGCCCCAAAGGTGTACAGAGCCTTCAATGTTCTCTTTTGCTATGTATTTGGAATCACATTGCTCTAATGTCCAGGGCTCATTGCTTTTTCTGGTTTAATATCTGATAAAGTAACGTTTTAATAAGTCATTTATTTAATTATGTTAATTATTAGTGTTGAGCGAGCATGCTAGGCCGAACTCGCTGTTCGGCCGAGCATGCCTACGCTCAGGTATGCTCGGTGTTCGGCCAAACACCGAGTGTACTCGAGCGCAATGCTCCGTTTGGTGTGACACAATAGTAAACGGATCCGTCCTCCATTGACTTTCAATGGAGTTCATGACGGATCCGTCACCTATCAGGTTTTTTTTTTTCATTGAAGAATTCAAGGTGTAATTTTTTTCACTCACCAGCAGAGGGCGCAATGCAATGAAGAGGCTCCACTGCTGAGGAGAGGAAGCCTGAGGAAGAGGAGGTAAGTGGTTTGTGTTTGTTTGTTTGTTTTCTATTATTCAGGATCGTGAATGCAGAGGACTACGTCCGATTCGTTGGATTATGTCGGACCAGCTTTTTTATTTTTTAAATAAAATGGTCAAAAAGGGGTCTGGGGGAGTATTTATTTCAATAAAATATTTTATAAGTGTGTGTGTGTTTTGTTTTTTTTTCCACACTGCAGTTTTAGCAATCATGGCCCTGATTACTAATACTGGGCTTAGTGCTTGCCGGTATGGCCAGAACTAACCCCAACATGTATTACCTCGGCACCCACCGCCACCAGGGGTGTCGGGAAGAGCCGGGTACCCGCAGGACCGGACCTTCTAAATTGAGAGTCCGGTTCTGGGGCAGCGGCAGGCTGTTACTGTTAGGCTGGGAAGGGTCAATAACGGTGTCCCTTCCCACCCTGGTAGTGCCAGGCTGCCACTGCATGTTGTATCTGGCTGGAGAAGGAAGAAAGGGGGGACCGCACGCCATTTTTAAAAATTATTTAATTATTTTTGAAAGAAAATGGCGTGGGGCTCCCTTTTTTAACAGCCTGCCGCTGCCCAAGAACCAGACCCTCAATTTAGAAGGTCCGGTCCTGCGGATACCCGGCTCTTCCCGACACCCCTGGTGACGGTGGGTGCCAGGGTAATAGATGTTGGGGTTAGTGCTCGCCATACCGGCAAGCACTAAGCCCAGTATTAGTAATCAGGGCCGTCTGTAGATAGCCATGATTACTAAAACTGCAGTGTGGGAAAAAAAAACACACAAACACTTATAAAATATTTTATTGAAATAAATACTCCCCCAGACCCCTGTTTGACCATTTTATTTAAAAAATAAAAAAGCTGGTCCGACGTAATCCAATGAATCCGTAGTCCTCTGCATTCACAATCCTGAAAAATAGAAAACAAACAAACAAACACAAACCACTTACCTCCTCAGGCTTCTTCTTTGTAGTAATTCCTCCCGTCCAGCAGGTGGCCCCATGGTAAAACTTACCACTCTGCGTGCCGTCTTCCTGCTGGACGGGAGGAGGGAGCTGCCAGGGAAGGTAAGTAGTGTCTCTGTGTCTGTCTTTGTACTTTTTTTTTTAAGTTTGGGCACTTGTGTAAACCAGTGGGGAGCGCCTGGTTTACTCCCATAGACTTCAATTATGCTTGGGTGCTCGGCTGAGCACTCGAGCACCCATGAGTGCTCGGCCAGAGCACCCGAACGTACGAGCACCTGGGTGCTCGATCATCACTATTAATTATTAAAGGGGTAAAGAATGAAAAGTATAACTATGCAATTAACAGAACATTTTAAATAAAATACTAATATCGCATATATGCAATTTATATTTTGTACTATTTTTTTAATATACATTATCTTGCTGTTTATCCTTCTGGTCTATACTAACAGCAGCTTCCCTGCCTCCTCTTAGTACTGGCATAGTGATTTCATAGTGAATAAGGTGAAGTGGTCCAGACACCGTTCATTCATCCCTCTAAATAAATAGGAATATAGGAGGTAATTTATTGATTATATTGAAATTCGCCCCACTCATGCCAGGTTTAAAATTGTGGGTGTGTCATCAGCGGCCCGTCTCATTCACCATTTTCTACGCCTGGTTTACGCATAGAAAAAGGTCCAAATGTAACACAGCTCGGAAGCTATCTTACATTTAGAACTGGCGATGGATGCGCCGAAGTTACGGAGAGGCCGGCGCCTCTACATAACTATGGCGGATCCACCGCCAGCACAGAGGCTTTATTAAGGCCGACATCCCAAACACTGGTCTTAATAAATGTGCCCCGTATAGCTTAGTTGCTATGTCTAGCAATAATAACAGCAAGTAGTTAGTAGTCACAAAGCAGTCAGAGCTGCCATTCTGAGTACAAAGCCTAAACGTCATTGGAAACTCATATTGTGTGGAACTCACTATTGAATGGTGTAAAAAAAAAAAAAAACAATTTGTAATAATGTAAATCACTTGTAGTACATAGGAAACCCTTACCTTGAACTCTGTTTTTCTATCTTTCTATCTATCTCTGTCTGTCTGTCTGACCATCCATGAACTTATCGTTTTCTCTAAGTCTTTTTCTCCCACTTTTCATTTCTCTATCTCTCACTCTCTATCTCTTTCTTTGTGCATCTCAATCATTCTATCTTTATTTCTGTCTCCATCTTGGTTTCTCTACAGTCTCTCTCCCTCTCTCCATCTAGATGCAGTATACAATATAGCATACCACAGAACTATGTGAAATACAGAGCACCACATGTGTGGTATTAGTGGTTAAAAAATGCTTAGAAGCATAAATTATGGTTACGAATATTGTTGTAAATAAGCCACAACAACTGTAGAACGCCTGACTGGTTATTTAATACCCGACCAGTATACGTTTGTCCCTGGCTGCAGCCGTGGTCCTCTGTAGAGCTCAGGAGCAAATGACAGACTGGATAAATAAGTGGAAAAAAGGCCCTGCAGGGGTTAAAGTAAATGGCACATCTGGAGCAATGTGGACAATGAAGAGTATCTTTTATTAATAAATAGTCTACACGTTTCAGGGCTGAATTGCCATCTTCTAGTCTGAAGGAAGAGGGCGATTCAGCCCTTGAAACGCGTAGACTATTAATAAAAGATACTCTTCATTGCTCACATCACTCCATTTACTTTAACCCTGGCAGCGCTTTTCAGGTTCCTGAACCACTTTTTCCAGTTATTTATACCACAGAACTAATGTTATATTTCCTGAAGGCATTTATATCATGTATTAGATATTACCAATAACATGAACACAATTCATGTATCAGGTTAACAACAGGACAATCTATTGCTACAGACCATGAAATCCATGTGACAGAGGCATGCACGTAGATACAGGTATAGACTATACACTCAACACCTTATTCCTTATGTCCTCCTGTACACCTGCAACTAGAGGAAAGACCTTCAGCTCCTCCCATGATACCTATCTGGAGAAATCCTGGCACAGTGCCAAACAATGTGACAAGTGTATATAAGGATCAACACAGGACTGACCATCACGTTCCCTTCCTACCCTCCACTGTACTGTCACAGCTCCTGAGAAGATGGGAACCTTTAGGAGAGTCCCGCTGTGTATCCTACTAGTCCTCTTCGCCCCATTGAATGGTAAGAAATTTGTCTGGATCCAAATAGCAAATCTTCTTTGTATCTGAAACTATTGACTTTTTTCCAATCATCAATTAAAACTGATGTTAATTCTATTTGACAGTATATGGATCATAAACCTTCTGATATATGTCACATGGGGAAAGTTCATGCATTTGAAATTTGTTAATGGAACGTCTGTATAACAGCTACAGTTCCGTTCAGTATATATTTATAGATATGTCAAATATGGGGTGCTTGTATGCACTGCATATTTTCTGATAAATGTGCTCCATGTTGCTTAACAACACTTGGTACATGACTAGTGTTGAGCGAGCATGCTCGGCCAAACTCGCTGTTCGGCCAAGCATGCCTACGCTCGGGTCCACTCGGTGTTCGGCCGAACACCGAGTGTACTCGAGCGCAATGCTCGAGTCCCCTCACCAAGACGGATCCGTCATGACCCCAATGCAAGTCAATGGGGATGGATCTGTTTGGTGTGACACAGTAGTAAACGGATCCGTCCTCCATTGACTTTCAATGGAGTTCATGACGGATCCGTCACCTTTCCCTGTCAGCTCCCTCCTCCCTTCAGCAGGTGGCGCATTGGTAAAACTTACCACTCTGCGCGCTCTCTTCCTGCTGGAAGACGTCGGGAGCTGCTGGGGAAGTTAAGTAGTGTCTGTGTACTTTTTTTTAAAATTTGGGGCACTTGTGTAAACCTTCCGAGCGGGGGGTGCCTGGTTTAGTCCCATAGACTTCAATTATGCTCGGGTTCTCGGCCGCGCACTGGCCACTGGAATCTCATGTCTGCTCTGCTGGCCACAGCCTAGACTTCTAAATGATAGGAACAAGGCAAATAGTGGCTCACCAACTAATAATAAATGGAATGGAGGTGCTCGAATCACCAGATTACCCTTAGCCGTAAGTAAAGAAATATTGGATATATAGAAAGATGTGATAGGCACACTCAACAACTGGATACAGAATGCATTCACAATTAAATATATATAAACCTGATGGACACACTCTCAACTGTATTAAAATGTATAAAAAGTATTTAGAAACTGCTAAAGATAAAAAATAATGTTACCAGAATATAAATCTCAAGCTCTGGGATAAAATATAAATATGTTATAATCCGTAATGAAGAGTCTAAATAACAAAAAAATAAAATAAATAAATAAGTAGGATAAGATGATAAAAAAGAAGAAAAATGTAAGTCCTTTAAAGGGTTTCTGTCACCAGTTTTGGGCAAATAAAACAGGATGACATTTGCAATGTGCAAATGTCACCTGATGTCCAAAGTGTTACTCACTCTCTGATTGCAGTCCCCATTTTTGTATAAAATCTATTTTAGTAATATGCAAATTAACCATTACTAGGTGCAAGGGGCGGTAACCCTGCACCTAGTATCGCCGTTTCCCCACCTTTAGCTACGCTTACTTTCTTGTGATGGACAGGGCCAGGCTGCAGAGCTGCGATACTAGGTGCAGGCAGGGCCGTATTTAGGGTTCACCTGCCCTAGGCACTCTCTGTGATGACGCCCCCCCCCAACGCGACCCATTCCCCCCACGCCCCCAAATAGTAGCATAGTAGCCTCTCCTCAGTCCCCCCCTCCTCTCCTCAGTCCTTCCATTATGGAAGCGCTCGCTAGTATTCCCTTTATAAGATGCACTGCATCTTATAAAGGGAAAAGTTTAGCACCAGTGGCATGGTCGCTGATACCCCGCGCCACCCAACAGCACCCCCCCCGGTGCCCCCGGTGCCTAGTTGCCAATACGGCCCTTGGTGCAGGGTTACCGCCCCTTGCACCTAGTAATGATTCATTTGCATATTACTAAAGTCGATTTTATACAAAAACGGGGACTGCAATCAATTGCAAATGTCATCCTGTTTTATATGCCCAAAACTGGTGACAGAAACCCTTTAAAATAAATGTCCTTGTGGTAACCAATAATGTCCTTATGGTAACCAATAATGGATGATATTTTCCTATGAACTTTTTCTGGTATTAATTGTCCCACTTAATATTTATATTTCTTCATAATACTGATGTCCTAAAAGCAATGTCTCTTAATATATTTGGGTTATGATATTAGGGAATAGTTCAATAGTGCGCCCATTTGAGTATAATATGCAACAAAAGTAGCAGCAGTTTAGTATGTTATCCCCTCCGGTATGTAGGTCAGTTGGATGGGGATGCTCCTCTCTATGGCGTTCAGTACTTTTCCTTGCCATCAGCACCAGGTTGTTGTGTGCGCGTGCTTTTCATTCAGCGTGGCGTGCAGGGTGAAGCTGAATCGAGCGGTGTTCCACGTGGCGTCCCATGTGGGTACTCGCTGTGAAGATGATACTGAAGTGACCCTCCCAGATAGGCTCGTAAGCGCTGCTTGTAGCGATCCTCCCTGTTGAGCTTGGGAGCGCTGCTTTTAGCATTCTTCCTTGCTGTAACTTGAAAGTGCAGCTTAACAGATACTTATTATTTGTATTGATACAAATTGGATATAAGTTGTAATGCAAGAAATTCTTTATATGCAATAAGTGCTAGTATTTAAGGTCTACAGAATAGTGACCAAAACCAAACGCGTTTCAGGGACTTGCACTCTGCCCCTTCTTCAGTGATCTGTAGACCAATCTGCATTTTTGGCACATAAATAGTCATGCTCCAACTAATTTGGAGGAGTTAACTAAAATCCGAACTGGAATCTGGATCAATATATGTGATAATATTAGTCACATGTCCAATGGATTGGAAATGTCATGAAATGATTATAAAATCAAGGTAAAAATGTAATAAGAATAAAAACTGAAAACATGAAAAATAAACAAATAACCCATTCCAAGAGAGGCCAAATCAAGGTTGGCTCCATGCTCCTTGATGTTTGAACCTGTAAAGGATGCCTTTCAGTCTAGAAGGGGAAACAACACCAATCTCCCTTGTCCTGGCTGCCAGCACCCAGCACGATATAGGTGTTTTAATCAGTGATTTTGAGGATTGGATGATAAGGATTGGAGCCTCCACAGAAATAAGGTATAAGGGAAATATTTGCACCTGTTCTGTGTTTACAGCAACATCCGGTTTTGGCTCACGATCACTGATGGAAATCACTGACCATAAGGACTCATGCACACGGATGTATGCCGGCCATGCCTGTATTGTGGGCCGCATACGGCGGGTCCGCAATAAACGGCCATCGGCTGTGTGCAGCCCGCATCACGGATCGCGGACCTATTCACTTCAATGGGTCCGCGATCCAGGAAATGCGGAGCAGAGGCACTGTAGTGTTCCGTGGTGTTTCTGGCTGTGCCTCCGCACCGCAAAAAAGCAGCGCAAACACTACTTTTTTGCAGTGCGGACACTCAAGTGAATGGGTCCGCGATCCACATGCGGTGGCCTCGCGGTCAGTGCCCGTGCATTGCGGACCGCAGTTTGCGGCCCGCAATACAGGCACGGTCAGCACACGTTTGTGTGCAAGAGCCCTAACACTTACATGGGAATGAGGCATTATGTGTCGGCATTCCTCTGTGTATGTCCATCCTGCTATTATGTTAATAGTAGTTGTCAGATTGCTATTAATATTGAGGTAATGTACTGTATCACTTTTCAGCACTATTCTGCGTTGTATCATGGTGTTAACTAAAATCATAGTCACATGAGGCTTTTTACTTTCAGCTATCAACACAGCTCACAATAACAGAGTTTGCAGCACCTGGGGTAACTTTCACTTCAAGAACTTTGATGGAGACATATTCTACTTCCCCGGTACTTGTAACTACATCTATGCATCTCACTGCAAGGAAGTATATGAGGATTTCAACATCCAGATCCGTCGTACTGTCGTGGACGGTGTTCCAGTCATTAATAAGATCTCCATGAAACTTGATGGACTTGCAGTGCAAATCAACCGCAACAATGTCTCAGTAAATGGAAACAAGTGAGTTTGTTGACTTATCCGTGGTATTAAATATTGTTGAGTGAAACAAATTGACTTCGATCCAAATTGCAAGAAAAATTTGATTCACCACAAAGCCGAATTTTGTGGTGCTTTGTGTTAACGACTCAATTTTTCCAGAAATGGCGGTAAAAACAAAACAAAACCATACCCATTTGCTCGTGGAGAGGCCATTGCAGCCATCTTGAGTAAAGAGAATGTGCCAAAACTCATGCATACTGAAGTGTTACATCACCACGCCATCATGCTGGCGGGGCATGGTGACGTCCTCACTGATGAGAACCCGTACCCATCCAGCGCGTTGATGTGGTCATGTCACAGGTCAGCATGTGCAAGATTTAGAGCATTTTTTTCAATCAAGATGGCTGGGGCGGCCTCTCCGCGAACAAATGGATGATGTGATTATTTTTTTATTTTTAAGGCCTGATTAACCCATAAAAGGGGTTACTGTCAGATGTTACAATCAGCATCTGAGGGGTTTAATGACGAAAGGTGGCATGATTGCTGTTTCCCATCATTGCGCTTGCTACATACAATGGAATGTGATTTGTGACAAAGTCATATGTAACGAATCAAATTTGTTTTCGAACTTCAGTGAAGCAACTGAATTGAACTTTTGATAACTTCGCTCATCTCTAGTATTTATGAAAAAAATTGCAAATGTAATGTGTTTTATTAACTGATGTTCTCCTGTTTGTGCACAGTGTCCAGCTGCCGTTCAGTGGTTATGGCATTCAAATTGCGAAACCTGATGTATATCTCTCAGTGACCTCCAAACTTGGTCTTGTCTTCATGTGGAACGATGATAATAGCCTTCTGGTAAGAACATAGAATCAGCATCTTTACCATTATGGAATATTGATCAGTGAATAAGAATTTGTCTTGGTTTCTAATGTTTTACAACAAGACTTTCTTTTTCTCTTTTTGCACAGCTGGAACTGGATAAAAAGTATGCTAACCAGACCTGTGGGTTGTGTGGGGACTTCAACGGCATCCCAATCTACAATGAGTTCATTTCCAATGGTTAGCTTTTATGTCTACTATGTCAATATTAATCTTTTTGCATACATTTTATTCATTTTCCAAACACACACACACACACATATATATATATATTATCGTCCTCACCTATCCCTTGGTTGAACTTGATGGACATATGTATTTTTTTCAATCGTATTAACTATGTACCTTTGTAATATATGCAGCTATGTAGATTGGTAATATCACACATATTCCTGGTACCTTATCAAACATCTCACTTACCTTATCCTAAACTCCTCTTACTATTACACAAACCCACCACATGCGGTTTCACCACACCCTCTATAACATTTGTCCCCTTTAAAACTTTAAATCCTAGCTATTTTACCTGGAGTCCACAATCCACAATAAGGTCAATTTCAATGGCTAGTTTTTATGTCTTCTGTAGTATGTCAATATTACGGTTCGCAAAACACTGATCAGCAAAAAATATGGATAACGTCCTTTTGGCACCGCATTGCATCAATTTTTTTTTTTTTTTGGGCGGATCCATTGTAACAATGCTTATCCTTGTCATCAAAACAGACAAGAATGGGACATGCGCTAAATTTTTGGAGGGGCTACGGAACGGACATACTGTACAGATACGGACAGCAAAAAATAAATAAATAAACAGAATGGACATGTTCATTTGAATGTAGTCTTGTGGTGTATATAGAGTGCACATTTTTCTGTATACCATTTGTGGGTCAAAATATGAAACATTTCCTTCTTCATGCTACTTTTCAGAAGTAGAGATAATGGGGTTGTGTCGTTGATGAGGATCAAGACTGGTGTACAATACCTGATATGTTAATAAAGTGGATTAAATACTTGATGAACACTCCAACATCCCTTAGTAATGCCTTTCATAAAAATTGCAAGTTCCTTCTAACAGAACATTTGGATTCCTCTTTTCTGTAGGAATTGAAATCGCAGAAGCTCAGTTTGGAAATTTACAGAAGTTGGATGATCCCACAGAAATATGTAATGATGTGCCTCCTATAGCCAAGAGCAACTGCACTGATTATGTAAGTAAAAAACTCACTGGTAGAAAGAAGGTCTTCCATAGTCACTGTAGAATGCATGGGTGTTGTCTCTGGCCATAGGTGATATGAAATATACTTATCTCTCCACTTATTGTGCAATGAGCATGTTTCTAATACCAGCTTACATATTTGATATGACAACATGTATAAAACATTATTAGGAAATGACACAGCAATTATATTGAATTTTTATTAGTCTAAAAGCCTCTGTTTGCTTATAATAGGAAAAGATCTGTGCATCCATCCTTCTGGGCTCAGTATTCTCCAAATGCCATTCATTGGTGGCTGTTGAGCAATATATTGAAGCTTGTGTGCAAGACCTGTGCCGATGTGATAGCGAAAATACTGCTGTATGTATGTGTAACACATTTGCTGAGTACTCAAGGCAATGTGCTCATGCTGGAGGGAAACCAGAGAACTGGAGAACTAAAGATCTGTGCCGTAAGTATCTTCAACTGTTGTGTCTATAAAGTGGTACAACAATGTTCTACAATGTAGATAATTAAGTTATATAAGTGCTAGAATACAAAATAAAAAAGCATAACATAACATAATCTCCTTATGTGTCTTTCTTACCGTATTTGCTATTTTTTCGTCAGTTATCACAATTGCGATGTCAAACCTATGCATTTCTACCAATACATGGTCTTAATCATGGTTTAGGGCTTGACACTAGAGATGAGCGAATCGACTTCGGATGAAACATCCGAAGTTGATTCACATAAAACTTTGTTCTAATACTGTACGGAGCAGGAACTCTGTACAGTATTAGAAAGTATTGGCTCCAATGAGCCGAAGTTATTACCTCGCAAAGTCAAATATTTCCTGAACTCAGGTTCTGTTCCAAGTGGTACCTTGAAACCAAATCTGAGTTCAGGAAATGGTTTTTCACAGAAAAAATGAATTTGCAAAGTTATTATGCGAAGTCCTGTGAGACTTTTATGCGAATCGACTTCGAATGTAGTATAGATAAAGTATCTACACATACACAAAGGAGCAGACGATTGTCAGAAAGGAAAGCATTCCTATAGCCATAGTATCAGTATTGTGGACGGGCTCTAACATAACAATTATTTTCTTTCAGCTAAAACATGTCCTCACAACATGCAATACCAGGAATGTGGATCTCCATGTACAGACACTTGCAGCAACCCAGAGAGAAGTGTTTTATGTGAAAATCACTGTCTAGAAGGATGCTTCTGCCCTCCAGGTATGTATTTCTTTATGCCAGTATATTGCACCAAAAGTTGGTGCACTTTTAGGCACACATTGTTGCATTCTAAGCCACATGCCTTTCCACAGTAAGAGATGCAGGTGAGGGAAAAAAATTTAAAGCACTTAATAAATGTGTTGGAATGCCATTTTTTTCCCAACATAATTGAATCATTTTGATTAGTAAATGTTCCCCAGAAAGGTTGTGTTCACATCTGTCAGAGATGACCCGGCATAAATGACGGCTGTCAGCCGAACAAAAACCTCTGTATGCAGTGGTATTTGCGATAGCCAAAACTCGTAATTTATGTCAGAAAGAGACCAGATCACTGCCAGATCCCATTATAATTAATAGCCATCTAGCGGTGATCTACTGAATCCGGCAATGTTCTCTGCCGGAAACGTTCACCGAGAATGTGAATGCAGCCTAACTCGTGGAATCTCTGAAAAATGTCCTACTGAGGAAGCCCTATAACTACTTCATGCCGTTGTCTATTGATAAATTGAAAGTCACTGTTTTTGCTGTTACTCGAAACCTTTAACTAGGTTCCTCCGAGTCCTGTTTGAAAATACTTGTAGCCTTTTTAAAGAAAAATCAAGACATTTAGCTGTTTCTTGCAGGAATGGTGTTTGATGACATCAACAACTCTGGCTGTATTCCACTTGATGAATGTGCATGTATTTTCAACAATAAAATCTATGCTGCTGGGGAATCTTATAGTACCAAATGCAGCACTTGGTGAGTAAATCATTTTGATGGAAAAAAAAATGGACTGGTATTTAAAGGTGTTTTACAAGTTGTTTTTTTTTTTGTTTTTTGTTTTTTTTTAACTGATGACTTATCCTCCATGACATGCTGTAGGCATGTGTCTGCTTGCCAAAAGCTGTGGCAAGATACATACACAGTGTTTCCTGGAAATAAAGAAATGTGTCCTCCCTTTTAGCAGGAGGAAAATATTCCCCCATTTCCTTACTTTTTCTAGTAATCATCAAACTGCTTCATATAAATGATACGCCTATAGGCACATCAAGCAAACAACTATACAGCTCGTCATTTTGGCCAGCATGCCTGAGGAGCTAGTTCTTTCCATCTCCATCCTTCACTGAGACAATTAGGTGTTGTGGCCAGTGCCATTGTCTTCATCACCCTCCTGCTCCTCCATCTCCAACTCCTCCTAGAGTGGCAGCTCCTTCTCCTGATTTCTCCTTGTGGGTTCCCAACTGTTATAGTGCAGACAGCAAGATGCATTAGCTGGGTGAGTGAGCCAGGGGGTCAGTAAATAACTGCCACTCTGAAGGAAGAGCTGATGAAAGAGTCTGAGGGTGCGGACCTTAATAATGGGAATGAGAGTGATGGTACTGGGTGAATGTCCTGGATGGTGCATTGTGGGAAAAGAAGCACACCTACTCCACTACTATGTCTGTTGTCAGGTTTGAGGGTATGTGAAAAATGTAGGCCACCCTATAGCCACTTTTACACTAGCATTTAAGTTTTCCGGTATTGAGTTCCATCATAGGGTCTCAATTCCTGGGGGGGGGGGACGCTTCAGTTTTGTCCCCATTCCTAGTCAATGGGGACAAAACAAAACTTCTGTTCCGTTTAGTTGCGTTCCCAGGCTAGAAAGCAAACTGCAACATATTGTAGTTTGCTTTCTGTCCTTTGATGTGGAGCAAGGCGATCCATTATGACCTCTAACGCAAGTCAATGGGGACGGATCAGTTTTCTCTGACACAATCTGTCACAATAGAAAAGCGATTTGTCCCCCTATTGACTTTCAATGGAGTTAATGATGGATTTGTCTTGGCAATGTTAAAGATAATACAACCGGATCCATTCATAACGGATGCAGATAAACAAAAAATTTTGTGTATTAGATTGTGTGCTGATATTAGCTTCAGTTGCTTTGTAGAAGTAGGTCCCCACTTCTTTCAGTCCAAAATGTATAAAAAGGGGTTAGGATCCGCACTGCAATAAAGGAAAGCTTAGAGGTAACACAAAAAAATCACTGCTTTTTATGCTGCTTCCTCCAATCTCCTCCTTATCCTTCTTAGCTTCTTAGTCTCTGAACCAACGAGCGGTAGTGGGTATGTTTCTCACGCCTTCAAAGAGAGTAGCACAGACTCGCATGTAAAATAGTTCACACTTCTTTATTATACTTACAAAATCTTAAAAACCACATGGAACATATGATAAAGCCCGGTTTTCACTCCTGCTTCATCTGGGGTGTTTTGGTTTCACTTTCGGGTATGGGCAGTATTTATCACCACATCACATCCTGTCACTTTTTACCTCATTGCTAAAAATGCCCTTGTTATTATAGGCCTGTTTTTAGTATTGCTCAATCATTTAAATACTCATATGCATATATGTATAACACTCATAAATAAAATAGAACAGAACAACAATTAAAACTTTCTCTTCCTTTACATGTTCACCTGACTTTGTTCAAAACTAGCAGTTCCTTGTGAAGTGATCCTCCTGAAAGGATCGATACCCACATAATTGCCCCACATGGGCTACACATGAATTCCTGGATACTGCATATCATGTAAGAAAAATGAACACTAGTAGTAGGCTGCATCAATCCCATCAATGCGACAAGGTCCCGCATCCCGCACTATTCTCTACACAGAGAGACTCCATGTATTCTCACCACGATCCATGTCATCTTCTCGCTATACAATGAGTAAAGAGCAGATGGTTGTATTATCAGTAACTGAAGTGCTTTTGCTGAACTCTGCCGGATCCAGCAAAAACACTAGTGTGCAAGAAGTTTGAGAGAGAAAGAGAGAAGCAGAGTCAGAAAAGTGAATTCAAGTTTCAGTTTGGACCAGCAGGTTTAGAGAATTAGTAAGAAAGACGTTTTGAATGTATGGCAGCTTATTATACACCAACTGCAGATTCTGAAGAGCACAGTTAAAAGAAGAGTGAGAGAGGACAGACAACAGATATCCCCTGAAGTAATCAGCAAAGTAAAAAGAGAATGAGCAATAGTAATAATAGTTTTGTCATTCGTAAGAGTGCTTATTGTGCTGCACCCTGGGACATGATGAGTTGAGACGATTCAGAAAGGTGAATAAAGCATAGGAGCTCTACACAAGGGAGGGAGAGAGATGCTGGTGTGGAGTGAAATGGAAGGGTAAAAAATAAAAATATGGCGGTAAGAAAATGGCAACGCAAAAATGTGTTTTTGCTCCTATTGCGTAAAATGTAAAAAAAAAAAAACTAGACATATTTGGTGTTGCCGCACCCATAACGACCGGCTCTATCAATATCACATGATCTACCCCATCAAGTGAACTCTGTGAAAAAAAAAGTCTTATATACCCCAAATGGCAGTCTGTCCTGCAAAAAGCAAGCTCTCAGACGTTGGCAGAAAAGTAAAAATGTTATGGATGTTAGTAAAAGGCAATGTAACAGATTTTTTATAAAAAGTGATTTTATTATGCAAAAATAGTAAAAAAAAACTATATAAATTTGGTATCACCATAATTGTATGAACCTGCAGAACAAAGTTTCATATATACCAAAATAAAAATTAAAAACACTGAAAATGAGATAAAAAGCGAACAGAAAGCCAAGTGTACCTCAAAATGGTACCAATAAAAATACAGCTTGTCCCCAAAAAATAAGCCCTCACTCAACAAAGTCAACAAAAAAATTAAAAAGTTATGGGTCTTAAAAACAATTTGATCAATTTCCATGTTACAAAATCTGGATGCTGCTCCTTCCCTTCTGAGGGGCGGCATATCACCAAACAGCAGTTTGCTACCATACTGCATGTGGATGCTGTTTGACTGCTGCAAAGAAGACCAGGAGAAGGAGCAAGCTCTTGTTGCACTAGCACCCTCCTTTGTTTTCCCACTGGATCAGGTTAGGCTGCTTTATGGGGTTCAATAGAGCTGTGGTGCCTATGTTTGACTGCCTACAGCTTATTTTACTCCACCCATCAGTAAGGAGACAACTGCCAGACGGGATATACTTGTGGAGACCATGTGGCAGCCAAGCTTGGTTTAGCTCTGGAATATTTTGGTCCTGCTGCATCTACAGTATCAGTGGAATCACCAGTTCCCAAAGCAGTTCTGGTCCTAGTAGTTCTTTGGGAGGTTCTGACCATACTTCGCCTCTGTTCTTTATTGTTGCCACTGCCCTCCTCCTCAGAAGTTACTTCCTCCTCATAACCCTGATCCAGCTCCCAGGTCCAGTCCAACACACAATCATCGTCAGAGTCCTTACCCTCTCAGCCACTTTTATCAGTTCCACTAAATGCAGCTGCAAGTATGTATATTCAATAAAATATGAACACACAACTGCTATGAGGCTCGGAGAAGGAGGGCTTGGTGCTGAACTTCTTCTGTTCCCATATGGGAAAAAACTGCATTTTCATGCAGCCACCACCACAGGGAGCTCAGTGCAAAGAGATTAATATAGCTTCCATTGCTGACGGTGGTAATTGCATAAAATCTTATGAGTTCCCCCTAGTGGTAGCTGCAGGCAAGTGGAGCAGGAGATTTATCACTGTATTTAAGATGGCTGTCTGATGTAAGTAGATTGAGAGATATGATGTTCACAATGATCACCATCTTTTTGAAGCAGCTATTCCATTTTTCCAGTAAAAGTGGGTGAGGCCAAGGATAACTATTTTTTTTATTACAGTTTTTTAATGTCTTCTGTTTAATTAAAAAGATTGTACATTTGTTAGAAATCTGATGTGTTGTTCTTTGCATTCTGCATTGCTTCAGAGTGTTTGAAGCATGTGTACTGGAACATTGGTGGTGTTAGGGGACTATAAAAATTTTTGCTCTGGGGCCCTATGAGATTTGTGTGCTCCCCTGTGCATATGTATATTAGACATGAATTTGAAGCTTCACTGCTGGTCTCAACATAGTTACTTATCTTTGCATAGTGAGTGCTTTGGAGGAAAGTGGAACTGCAATGACTTGCCTTGCCCTTCAACCTGTTCTGTTGATGGAGGATCACACATCACAACTTATGATAAAAGTCATTACAACATACATGGAGACTGTGACTACGTGCTGACTAAGGTAAGACGATATGTGCAGTCAAGTAATAAGTCTCTTTAAGATCTGCACACTGATAATTGATAATATACTGGATACATATTTGATACGGATCTGTCTGTTGCACATGTGTTATTTAAGAGCATCATCACTTTCTTCATCATTAAATTTCAGTATATTCCTTCTCCATACAGGACTGCAAAGGAAATTCATTTACTGTACTGGCAGAGCTGCGTAAATGTGGTCTGACTGAAAGTGAGACCTGCCTTAAGAGTGCCACCATTATCCTTAATGGAGGAGAAACAGTAAGTGCATGACAATGTAGGGGTGTTTTCCTACAACCAGTGAAATGTCTATGTATATCTTCTAAAATCTGATCAAAATAGGTTCCATACTAATTAAGCAAATAACGTGTTTCATTTTTACTATTTTTGTTCCAAAGTCATCATTGTTTTAGTATTATCATCATTTCTTTTACTATTACTATGTAGAGTTCATATACTTTTTGCTACTTGTCTTAAAATGTTCATAATTAAAGGGGTATCTGATCCGTGTGAATTAACAACATACCTTTAGGAACTGCCATACCAATGGGACCCCAAATAATTACTAAAGTGAATCTCTGTGCTCTGTGGCACTTTGTAGAGCACTTCAGCTCCCTCTGGTCATAGTAAAGTTCCAGAGCACTCTATTGGTCTAATTAACGAAAGGTATATGAGCTGCTGCAGCAGAGTGCTGGACAGGAGCTTTACACGGTGGCGCCACCACATATACCTGACATTCCTTTGACAGAACTTTTCTGTGGATTAATAGGGGTTGAAGAACCCTTCTAGAGGGCATCACCTAATGTATTTGGTGTGCAGTTCCACTTCTCTCTACAATTGCTCATTCTGCTGATTCAGGTGCTGTGAAGGTAGTGCAACTCAGCTCTATTCAATGCCTTGGTGCTTTGTTCTTGTGATCCCTGCACTCTGAGCCAGACAATTTATCAAGGTCTAACTATATGTAGAATTTTCTTCTGCTAAAATACCTCTTTAATGCTCTTTATTTGGTATTAGAATTCTTTCTCAAGTTTCTTCTGTCTTGTTACCCAAACAGATAATTGTAATCAAGCCCTGCAGTAGTGTCTTTGTAAACAGTGTCTATACTCAGCTACCAGTATCTGCAGGTAGGGTATAACGTTGCAATTATTTGACAATTGCTGACAGTTGTGGAAGCACATGCCATGTTTTTATCCATAATTGTCTCACATGTAATTCCAGCCAATGTAACCATCTTCAGACCTTCAACATTCTACATTGTTGTTGAGACAAGCTTTGGGGTACAAGTGGTGGCTCAGCTGACACCATTTATGCAGATTTATGTGGCTTTGAATCCTTCCTACAAGGGCCAGACGTGCGGTAAGTTTAACTTAGTTTCACTATTCACTAAGTTTCATCATTTTATGCAAAGTAGTATCTCCCAAGATAAAACCATCTCACCAGTGCCACCTATTGAGATTGGATGTCTATCAGTGAAAATCTGACTGTTCAACAAGTCTTGGGTTTTTCCAAGGGAATATAGCTTGGCCAGATATCCATAGATAGTTGTTCTTGAGTCATAACAAGATTCTAGCCGGCTCAGTGGGATGTCTTAGATGCAGACTAGGCAGGGTGCTGAATCTCCTTAAAGAGGCCAGTTCCTGTATGGAGACTTGCTGAAAGTACTACATGATATGAAGACTTATTGGCAATGCTCCATGGGAAAGATATACAAAGAGGTATCTCCTAAGAAAAAGTTCCATCTCATCAGTGCCATGTACGGTATTGTATTGTATTGCCCAACTGGGCAACCAATTTGCTCCTGGAGTTGCCCGTTCTATTTCAGGATGGTAGTGCAGACTCAGCAATGTGTGCTGGCGCTGAACCCGCCCATTTAACCCCTTCTATGCTGCAGTCCATTGAGACTGCTGTATGAAGGGGATTAACAGAGGGAGGAAGCTCCCTCTACTATTGGGCCGCTGTGCTGCCATGGAAGCATTCTGAGGATTATGGGGTAACAAAGGGAGGGAGCGCCCTCTCCCATTAGGTCGCTGTGCTGTTTTGGCAGCATCCTGAAGGTTACCATGGCGACCAGAGACCTCAGAAAAGCTTTCTGGCTTGCAAATGTACTCTAAGCCTGCCAGGCTAAACCCTAAGTGTCAAAGTCAGGCTGACAATAATAATAATAATAATAATAATAATAAAAAATAATATAGCTTTTTACTATATCCACTGCCAATATAAACTGCCATCAATCCAGCAAAAAACAAGCCATCAGACAGCTACATTGGTGGCAAACAAATGTAATGGATGTTAGTATATGGTGATGCAGAATATTACTTATTTTTAATTTAAAAAAATGATTTTACGCAGAAAAATTAGTTATCATATCATATATACCGCATGGAGAACCCGATAAAAATTAAAAAATTAAAAACGCTGGCAGGATTGCAATTTTTGCCTACCTCACAGCCCAAAAAATGGTATAAAAAATAGCAAAAAGGTCATTTGTACCCCAAAATGGTAAAAATAAAAAAACATACAGCATCTCCTACAAAAAATAATCCCTCACTCAGCTCAGTCAACAAAAAAGTTAGGCAATGTCCATGCTAGAAAATCCATGTGTTGCTTTCTTTCTGAACGCATGTCACCAAACAGCATTTTATGATCACCCTATTCATGAAAAAATGCATAACAAGTCTCTTCAAATGTGATATCTAAAAACCATCCCAGAAAAATCTGCCATCCAAGAACCATATGGCGCCCCTTCCCTTCTGAGCCCTGCAGTGTGCCTATATGGTAGTTTATGACCATATCTGGAGAAGAAAATGGATAAAAAAAATAGTGAGGTGCATTTTGACCTGTTACCCCTTAAATGAGAAATAAAAACATAGGGCCAAAATACTAACAAACTAATTAGGTTTGCTTGGTTGTACAACCTTGTTGTTTCACAGGAAAATTGGTTTGAATTGGAAAATTTGGAACAAAAAAGTGACATTTTCTCCTCTATTTCTGTTAAATTCATGTAGGACACCTAAAGGGTTAACGCAGTTTCTAAAATCAGCTTTGAAAAATTTGAGGGATACAATCATTTTCGGGTGGTTTCTAATATGCATTCTCCACAAAGTGGCTTCAGAACTGAATTGGTCCTTTGACAAATGGGTTCTGGAAATTTTCTTAAAAATTTCCTTCTAAATTTCTAAGCCTCCTAAAAATAAACTGACATTTACAAAATTATGCCAAAATAAAGTAGACATATGGGGAATTTTAAGTAATAACTATTTTATAAGCTACTATCCATCTTAAAAACAGAGAATTTTAAATTTAGGAAACTGCCAATTTCTCTGAATTTCTGTTATTTACACATCATATTTCACGACTAACATGAAATATGATGTGTCACAAGAAAACAGTCTCAGAATTGGTTGGATAAGTAAAAGCATTCAAAGTTATTACCACATAAAGGGACACATATCAAATTTGGCCTGGTCCTTAAGGTGAAAAACGTCTCAGTCCTGAAGGGGTTAAGGAGTTTTAGCTCCCTGCCTAAGTTGCTTCCAAGGCATTAAACTGATCTAGCCTGAATCCTACTCTGTACTGATGAGGGGCAAGCACCCTGAAATAGCTGTCTACGGGTGAATATCTGGCCTTGCTATGTTTTCTTGTCAAATCCCAAGGCTTGTTGAAAAGTTGGATCTTGACTTGTAGGGAGCCACTTTCAATTGGTGGTTCTGGTGAGATGATTCTTTTTCTTGGGAGATACACTACTTCTTTACATATTTGTTTCCCATGAGGCAATGCCAATAAGTCTCCATACAGTGCTGGTCAGCCTAAGCTCAATCATTTTATGAGAAACCTTTTTTTTTTTTTTTAAAGAAGTTTGTCTTCTCAGGTCTCTGTGGAAACTTCAATGACAAACAGACAGATGACTTCCAGACCCTCAATGGGGTCATTGAAGGTACAGCTGCATCCTTTGCCAACACATGGAAGAACCAAGCATGCTGTGAAGATGTTAAGAACATCTATGACGATCCATGCTCTGTTAGTGTTAAAAATGGTAAGACACATGCTCAGAGATGATCAAACCTTTTGAAACCTTCATTTCAGGTTTGCTAAATTTTTCAAAAAGTTTGAATTTTTGCATTTTCTATCCCTCCTCCCTAAGCTCTTGAACACAATGACAGCAAAAGCAAATAATGTCACAGTGACACTGACATACATATCAACATATTTAAAAACACACAACACAATAGCATATGTTATGCTTTTTCATACTCCAAAGCTTCCAAAATTGTCCGTTACTCGGGGCAGGTGGTGGTTAAACACAGATAGGGGTAGATTTATCAAAACTTGTGCAAAGAAAAACTGTCTTAGTTGCCCATAGCAACCAATCAGATTTAACCTTTCATTTTTCACAGCTCCTTTGGTAAATAAAGGGATCAATCTGATTGGTTGCTATGGGCAACTAAGCCAGTTTTCCTCTGCACCTGTTTTGATAATTCTCCCTCATAATCAGGGATCTAGCACCCAAAAATGATGAATGGGGGCAGAAGCCTACATGACATACACACGTGTAACTTGTCACAAGAAACAGTGGCTTTTTGGTACAAACAAAGCCTCCAAATATATGCGAAAAAAGGGCTTGTCCATATTTATACATCCAAAAGTGATAATTGTCTGAAAAAAAAGTGGCTGGTTCTGAGTGAGTCTAGAAAAAATTTCTCTTTTAGTTGGTAGCAGCAGGAGAACAGTGTGGATACAGAAAGTGTAGGATAATAGTGGCATGTAGCAGTAGTAGCATGGCATGCAACAGACAAGGCAATAGATAGGCTGTTTAGGGGTTGCAGTGGCGGCTACGTAGCATTAAAAGTGGCAGCAAGTGATTTACCACTAGGACAGTTTCAGCAGTATCCATATGGTACGGAACATGTTAGCAGTCAGGCAGACAGCGGCAGTGGCGTGATAACAACAGCATAAACCATATGTAACATGATGGTAGGCAGCCAGACAGCAACAGCGGCAAGATGGGGCATTTTCAGCAAGGCCAGATCTTTTCATCGGCCCCAGCTGAAAAAGTGTGAATATCCTCTCAGGTCTATGACTTTTATTTTGTTTATTTTGACTAAACTCATGTTTTGGACACTGGCAGAGGATAACTTGATACAACTGGGTGTCACCACACGCTCTGTGCCGCTGCATTGAACATGATCATAGAAGGTTGGGCAAGAAAGAACAGAGAGCTAATAATGGGCCAGTTCAAGTTACTGTTCTATTTCGCCTGCCCAGAAGGTCATGGGTTCAGAGAAAAATATGTGCAGTGGAGAAAGGCCAGATTCCAGGTAGGACTGAGCCTGGGTGGTGAGGCAGTAGGTCTAGATTATTTTTCCCCTTCCACAACACTTACATAACCGTGTAGGACACACCGTTGTAAGAATTAACTACTGTGTTTTTTGACAATGCAGTTTCGAAAATACTTTTCTCTACTGTAAAACACACATTTTAAAGTTGTAATGTGATTACTCTGAAACAACACTCCCCCTCCTCCCCAACGCCAATACAATATAAAATTTGACTAATCTGGTATTTGCATTTAAAGCAGATTCAAAAAAGATTTGTAATGCAATTATTCTCCTTTCCCCCACCCAACAACACCAATATAAAGATGCAGGAAACGTGGATGTAAGATTTGACTACTGTGCTATTAGCATTTAAAATAACCATGCAGGAAAGGCCTTTGTAGAATTTCACTACTGTGGTGCATGCTTTTCAAGACACAGTTTAAAAAAAAATCAAAGGGAAAAATCCTTATTTAGTTCTGGTTTGGTAGATATTTACCATATCAAATATACCTACATTAAGGATTTTAAATGGATAGCTAGGTAAGATTTAATGTCTATTTTTTTTTCTGCCACACTACAGAGGAATTTGCCAAAAGTGGGTGTGGTCTTATATCTGATCCATCTGGTCCATTTGCTTCCTGTCATGCTGCAGTCAATCCAGCGGTTTACAAACAAGTAAGTTTGCTACTCATTAAGAAAAGTCTAACTTGAGGCCATCAGGTTTTGTAAACCCTTGTCAATGCCTGTTTCTTGCTAATAATATGTGGTCCCAGTCGGTGATTAAAATCTAACTACCAAGGAATGTAAACAGTACTTAGGGACGACTGGGGGCAACAGCTCATTAATGGAAACCATGCAATTAAACTGTAAATGTTAGCATATGTTACTGCTGCTGCAGCATTATGCATAAAGCAATCTTTACTTACTTCACATACCACTGTTTTCCTTAAGTTTTTCCCTTAGTTATAACTGTTTTAACCTCCTACAACATGGGGAGCTTCTCAAGATGGCTCCTCTGCTGGTTCTCTGAGCCCAAAACTGCCTTTCCTCATCTTCACATACACACTTGCTGTAGCCAGTATCTTCCTGACAGCCAATCCGATTGGATTACTGAGAGACACGCCTCCTCACTCTGAAACCTAATGCAGGCATGCAATTTCCTTCTGTCTTCTGTTTATACTAAACGGAAGACAGACAAGCCATAGCAATGATCTTTTAAGGGACCAGTGCAAAGAGACTAAAGAGATCTATCGACAATCATTGGTAGACTAACTCAGGTATACATGCCTAGCTCTAAAAACCTAGCAAATAAAAAAATATGACACACTTTAAGACCATATTGGGTTGTCCAAGGCAAAAGAACATTTCAGGCAAAATTAATATTCTTCTTTATGCCCAGTGCAAGACATGAGGAGGCAGTCATGAACAATGATTTCCTCTTTGATATTTTTGAACTCCTTACTCCAAACTGGTGTAAAGTAGAACTGGCTTAGTTGCCCATAGCAACCAATCAGATTCCACCTTTCATTTTTCACAGCTCCTTTGGAGAATGAAAGGTGGAATCTGATTGGTGCTGAAACCACAAGGGTGCAACAGCACTTCTCAGAGTGTTCTGCACCTTCAGCTTTCTTTGGCTCTGCTAGGCTTCTTCAGTGTGTGGACACAGATCTACATAACACATATGGAATCATTCTTCCACAGGCTAGAAAATTTGAGCAAAGCTGATGAAAGCCAAAATGCTCTGAGAAGTGTTGTTGCACCTTCATGGTTTTAGTAAAGGTTTAGATCCCCTTTAGCTTACCTTTTTTAGTATATAATGTGCAATGTATGTCATTGTAATAGCTTAAAACAAACTTAACAAAAATTTAACATATGAAACCATGAACATATTATCTAATATATCAACATACTGCAGATGTGCTGAGGCAGCTGAGCAGATTAATGTATAATTTTGCTGGAAAAGATTGAGTATAAATTGATTGTAAACTTTCCTCTTTCTATGCTTAGGAGTACAATGCTAAGTAAGTCCGCCCACTAATGTTTCCTACACATGTCTGTATGTATTTTGTGGTCGGCAAACTGTGGATCTCTAAAACACAGATAGACATGTGCATGCCACATTTTCCTAATAGAACTGACTATTTTTGTCCACAAAATTAACAAGAATAGGAAATGTTCTATTCTATAATATGGATGCAGACAACACACAGATGACACATTTGCATTCTCCTTATTTTTTTTATCATACAAATAGAATGAATGGGTCCTTGTTCTATGCCCCCAAAAAATGTGGATCGAATGCGGACCCAAACACCAGTCTTGTTTCTAAAGATAGAAACAGCAGAGATTTCAGTCACTATGTTACATGTTATGCACAATTTTTTCCTGAAAAACTATATATCAACCTGCTCAGCTCCTCTTGCTCTATAAAAAGCTGTTGACAGGTCGGATTGCATACATAATGTGACAAGGTTCCTTTAAGTGAAGGATATAATCATGTATATTTTATGAATAATTTATAGTGACTGACAGCTGTATTTTTTTCAGAACTGTATGTTTGACACCTGCAACTGTGAGAAAAGTGAAGAATGCATGTGTGCCTCCCTGTCATCCTACGTCCGAGCCTGTGCAGCCAAAGGAGTCATAGTGCATGGATGGAGAAAAACTGTCTGCAGTAAGTCTTCAAGAGAATAAAATATACCGTATGCATTTTTAACAATTTGCTCAGAGATCCAAATAGATTTCCTGACTCGATTTGAACATTTTTCAAAAGAATTGGTATACATTTTTTAACATAAATAAAAAACAGCCTCTAACCTTGCTACTATTTTCCATGGGTTATGTCTGGTATTGCAGCTAAACCTCATTTACCATATTTATCACCCTATAATATGCACCTTTTACCCCCAAAAGTGGAAGAAAATGTCGGTGAATCTTAAAGGTCGAGTACTAATTAGTGCCCCCATTATGGAAATGCTCATTAGTACAGTAGGACTGGGGAGCGGCGCATGTGCTGGTTCTGTATTTACCTCTCCCTGGTCTCCTTCTGCTGGTGCTACGCATAGCTCATGCATAACATGAGGACATAAGCGCAATCTGTGACCTAATGCTGTGCAACGTTGGGTCAAAGTACAGAGCCGCAAGAACAGGAACAGTGGAGAGGTGAATGGATTTATTTTTTTTTTGTCTAATCTGTGGTCTGATTCACATTAGCCGTCTGATCTGAGGTTTCATTAGGGATCTTATTAACACAGTAGGTTTTATCTAGGGTCTGGTTGGGGGTATAAACTGGGGTCTAATTAACATGGGGGTCTAATCTGAGTTCTATTTGGTTTCAGATCAATACTGGGGGTCTGATGTGAGGTCTGATTGAGGGTCTGAGCTGGAATCTAATTAACATTGGAGGTCTGATCTGAGGTCTGATTAACATTGGGGATTTGATTGGGGGTCTAAGCTGAGGTCTGATTAACATTGAGGGTCTGATCTGAAGTCTGGGGGTTTGAGCTGAGTTATGATGCTTATTTTCTGGAAACAAAGTTTTTCTTATCTTATACTACTTTTAAAGATTTACTTTCTTGACAATATATATTCAGTTTAGTTATTTACACTATATGCAAATTTAATTGACGATTCTATCCTACACAGCTGAATACATGCACAACTGCCCAAAAACACTGAGCTACACCTACTCTACCAGCACTTGCCAGCCCACATGTCATTCCCTCAGTGAGCCTGATATCACATGTAGTATCGAGTTTACCCCTGTGGACGGCTGCATATGTGCCAAAGGCTTGTACATGGATGACAATGGTAAATGTATTCCTGCCGAAGATTGCCCATGTTACTTCAAAGGTTCTGCTGTGCCTTCTGGAGAAGTTGTCTATGAGAATGGGATCATGTGGTGAGTGTGAACAACCACACAGCTGAGCATTTTACCTTGCTTGTCCTACAGCTGATACGTTTTCTTTTATATGTTTGTTACATATGACATGTCTATTCTTTAATTTACAGCACTTGCAGTCAAGGACAACTCAACTGTATTGGAAACGTTAATCCAGGTAACAATATTGACAGGTTGATGACCTTCTTCACAACCGTTTCTAGGCTTTCCTTCAACTGGGGCAAACGTATAGCTTGCTTCTCTAGCTTTGTATCTAAATATTAAAGGGGTTATCCCACGAATAATGTAAAAAATAAAAATCAGACATTATATAGTACATGACAACCTCTTTCTAACAAAGCTAGAACCAGCCCTGTACCACACATGGATCCAGAGATCTCCCCAGTCATTGCTCTGCTAGATTTATATCAAGCTGACCGCTCAAGGGGAGTGTCTTTTCTGCTGCAGCTCAGGAGGCGTGTCCATGCTCACAGCTTATCACAGCTCAAGGGGCGTGTCTCAGCTCTCCCTATCACAGCTCAGGAGGCGTGTCTCAGCTCTCCCTATCACAGCTCAGGAGGCAGTTGAAAGATGAAACTGAGCATGTGCGGCCTTCTCAGTGAACTGGTCAAAGAAATAAGAAATTAAGTGGCACTATACAGATACATTTTACTGAATAACTCAGTAGCTGTACAGAATTTTTAATTACATGCAATTACAAAAGTATTCAGATCTAGGTGCTGGTTTGAAAACTGTAGAATACTTTTCGTGGGACAACTCCTTTAAGCCCACGGCAAACTGGCTTGTTGCTTTTCCTCTTCTGGCATGCAAGACATTCTTAGCATACCTCCAGCTACACATATGAAGTTCCTTGCTATAATGGTATAATCTTTGATATGATATATTTTGAGTATAGATGATTTTCACATTTGAAATACTTACATTATACTTATCTTGTGGTTTCAGAATGCAAGGCTCCTCTGGTTTATTTTGACTGCAAGAACGCTTCAGTGGGGACCATAGGTGCAGAATGCCAGAAGAGTTGTCAGACATTGGACATGACTTGTGTGAGTACTCCTGACAAATGAGATAAAGACAAACATGAATAGATACCATAATAAATCCATATGGAAGTTCCTGTAAGATGACAAAGTAATGTCCACTTCATTTTCAATTTTAAATGCTGAATTCTTAAAGCTGGTAAATGTCCACCTTTTATAGCAATGTCGGTTTTAAGTTTAAGGGTAAGTTTTGAAGTTATGTTTTCCATAGTGAATTAGTAACACTATTTAACATAGCTAAATAACATCCACTAGATCAAGAGAATATAAGGTTTTCCCACCAGTATAGAAATGGATTCTTTACTGTAGAAGCTGTGAGACTTTGCAACTATCTACCCCGGTTGTTGGTTCAGTTGTTAAACGGTCAACCCCTTCAGCCACATTGATGTACCTGTAATGTATTAAAATATAAAAATATTTTTCCAGTGCGATGTACACCATAAAGAAAAAAGCAAACATGTGATTCAATATTTTTGTCACCTTATCCCCCCAATAAAAATTGAATCACAAAGTGATATATATGTCATAAGGGATACCAATAAAAACTAAAGTTTGTCCCATAAAAAACAAAACCCTCATACGGCATTGTAGACAGAAATATTTAAAAAAGTCATGGCTGTCAGCCATTTTGGATTTTTTTTTCCATTTTTTTTGTACGGTAAGTAGTAAAAAAAACACTTAGCAAATTTGGTAGCACTGTAATCATATCGACCCGCAGAATAAGCATAATGTGCACAGTAAACACTTGTCAGAATTGTTTTTTTAAAAAAATTTCACCCCCAAGATAATGTTTTCCCATTTTCCAAAACAAAACATGGTAAATTAAATGGTGCAATTAAAATTACAACTAACCTCACAAAAAAATAAACCCTCATATGGCTGTATAAACGTAAAAAAAATGAATGTGGGGAAACAAAAAGAAAAATGCAAAAATGAAAATTGGCCCATTATTAAAGAGGCTAAAACAGTGAATGTTATGTGTGCTATATTGCTGGGTTCTCAATCCATGCTCTATCAGATACTTTAACATATACTTATTTTTTATGTCTTACAGTACAGTACAAAATGTGTATCCGGCTGTGTGTGTCCTGAAGGACTGGTCTTGGATGGCAAAGGTGGCTGCATCCAGGAAGAACAATGCCCATGTATGCACAATGATGTCACTTATCAACCTGGCAAGACAATTGAAATGAAATGTAATACCTGGTATGAGAATTTAGTATTGGTCAAGCATAAAAAAACACTAAACCCAGATACCTAAAGGTCAGAGAGAAGGCTCATTTTTAGTGTCCTCTTTATTATAATAGTACCTGCAAAGACCGTATGTGGCAATGTACAAATCACTCCTGCCTGGCCACTTGTGCAGTATACGGTGATGGACATTATATTACTTTTGATGGAAAGCGCTACAGCTTCAACGGAAACTGTGAATACACACTTGCCAAGGTGAAATAAACTAAATGACAACAGTTAGCTGATGCATATACAATGTGGATAGTGACTTTGTTGATGGTAATTGTCTACCTGTGTAACTTTAGGATAATTGTGGACAAGGAGGAAACAGCAGCACCTTCAGAATCATGACGGAGAACATCCCATGTGGAACCACTGGAACCACTTGTTCTAAGAGCATCAAAGTTTTTCTGGAGGTAAGAAATTAATATATAGGTAAAATGTAATAAATAAAAGGGGTTGTCACAGCGAGACAATCTGTGTCCATGTATCACACAGTAGCCAAGGGATGTTATAGAGCAGTGTTCCTCAATTCCATTCCTCAGGGCCCACCTACCGGTCAAGATTTGGGAATATCCCACAGAATAAATATCTGTGGTAAATCCTGATGCATGGACACTAATTATATCACCTGCTCAATACTAAGTAAATCCTGAAAACATGTCTGGTAGGTGGGTCCCAAGAACCGGAGTTTAGAAACCCTGATATAGAGGATAGACTATTGTTTGGAGCAGTGTAATAGACTTGTATGATTATGGTCTGTCAGGGTATGATATGGTCAACAATTTCTATGGCGAGTAATATTGCTTTGTATTCACTACAATATAACTTGACAGAATCGCTCCACAAATGATATATAATCCAAAAACAGTGTAATACGGTTCCTTTTTGTTAAAAAATGACAAAAAAGTTTATTGTAATTAATTAAAAATACATTATTTCAGTTTCAATAATAGTAATAGAATCAAATATGAAGCACCGTCAGCCATATTCCTCACTGGATTACTCTGAATAGCACCAAAAAAGATATAACAAATTTGCACTTTACCCTAGCGACAAAATATGAAGTAGTGCTACACTATTAATGGAACTTGTGACCATTACTGAGTTATAGAATCTCCAACACCCAACATATAATCAAAATATATTGTGATGAAAAGTCTGCTAGCTGTCCAATTTTGTAAAGTAACCACCTAAGAAGTACATGTTAAGTAACCCATACCAGTGGAGAAATGGCAATGGCGTGCCCCCTCCATGACAAGCAACTTCATCTAACAGTATCACTAGAGATGCCCAGAGTTAGACCTGTGCCAGCTAATTTATATTGGTGCCATGATCTAGACTTGTGCCATTAGCTGATTTCTAATGGTGCCGATTGCCAAGCTAGGCATGTTACAAGACGCAGTTGTCGAAGTGGTTGTCTTCATTAGGCAGCCCATCAAATGAAGCGGGTGTTTGTATGTGTTGCCATAAACTACAATTCAATTTTTCATTTGCAGAACTATGAGCTGATTCTCACAGAGGAACACACTGAAGTGGTAGAGAGAGGAATCGGAGGGGATGCTCCATATAAAGTCAGACATATGGGTATTTACCTTGTTATTGAAGCCAATAATGGCCTCATCCTGATGTGGGACAGAAAGACCAGCATCTTTATCAAGCTCAGTAAAAACTTTGAGGTAAAACTTTTTTTTTTTTTGTAGTATATTACTGACAATACAGTTGGGACTATAACAGGTTCAAGTCAATGGTTTTACTGTACACAATACATTACAATATAATAAAATATATCAATGTCACAGGGTCAAGTTTGTGGTCTGTGTGGTAATTATGATGGAGACGGTAACAATGACTTCACCACAAGAAGTCTGTCTGTGGTTGAAGATGTTATAGAATTTGGAAACAGCTGGAAGTTTTCACTATCCTGCCCTGATGCCAAACAGCCCGAAGATGCCTGCAGTGTCAACCCATACCGGAAACCCTGGGCACAGAAACAATGTAGTATCATCAACAGTAAGACCTTTTCTGACTGCCATGCCAAGGTATGGGACCCCTGTTATTACATTGATTTACCTCCTGACTGTAGTTCTATACTTAGTTGTTTTCCTTTTAGATTATGTTTAAATTGGACAGAAATATTAGCTTAAACTCATACAATCCCACCATGTTTGGTGGATTGTTAACCACTGAATAAGTTTGAGTCTTCCTCGATAGTACCTGGTGGGATAAAAGGGGATTGGGCATGAGGAATTGAAGTTGCCCAATCTTATGTTCCATGAGGAATAAGCTCCTGAAAAATAGATGTTCATTGCCCTTTCCCAATCGAAATAAACACTGAACGAGCATGAGTTGGGAGAAATATTTGTTTGGCTGAGCACTACCCACGTGTCTTATTTATGAGGAAGGATTAAAAGGGGGACAAAATAAAGGGGGACACAATAAACTAGTAAATATATAAATGACCAGTGCATAAAATATAGTGAAAATTATTCCATGTAAAATGCCCACAAAAGACAAGGGGGCATTGACTCCACCTGGAGAAGAAAAAGTTCAGTCTCCAGAGGCGACAAGGCTACTTTACTGTAAGAATAGTATCTATGAATCTGCAGGATATTCTATCTCAGGACGTGGTCACAGCAGGAACAATGGACAGTTTTAAAAAGGGTTTAGATCAGTGGCATACATATAGAAGTAAGGGTCCCATAGCAAGGGTCAAACCAGGCCCCCCACACAGGACAGAAGGGTTTCTACCTAAACCCCTTTCAATGACCCTTGGGTCATTTTTTCTACTGACTCATATGCTAAAAGTTGTTCCTGACCAGGTTTTCACCCCCACTAGAAGCGGGGATGATCCCAACTGGACCCTTCTTGCCCTGGGCCCCAGTCGCATGGTCTGCCGCTATGGTAGTTATGTCCCTGATTTAGATGCATTCTTAAAGGGAGTCTGTCACCTACTTGACACCTTTGATGTTACCTTTGTTTAGCTTGTGAGAGTCGCTAAAGCATCAAACATTACGTTTTATGCAAATGAGCCATAGCAAGCACCCAGGGGTGGCACAGTCTTTGCAAGTGCCTAGGCCCTTCCTGGCCTTTCTCAAGACTAACTCCTCCCCTGTGTATGCACTGGCCAGCCCTGTATGCTTATCACCTCCGGGCCTGGAGGTTACTTAACTGGTGCCTGCACACTTCATATCACTATACCTTTGACCACGGCTACAGGAAAGAATGATGTCACAAATATACAGGTCTGGCCGATATATACACAGGGGAGAAGTTAGGCACAAGTAAGGCGGGGGGGGGGGTTTGGGCACTTGCAGCAAACGTGCCGCCCCTGGCCACTTGTGATGGCCCATTTGCATATCTTTAAAACTTGATTTTTGGTGATTTGGAGGCTCTCACAAACTAAACAAAGGTAACATCAGCGTCATGCACTTGTGTCCCACACAGCTTTATAATCAGTTTAACACATGTCAAGTAGGTGACAGACTCCCTTTAAAACTAAATATCATTGATTTTTATTTAAATGTGTAAAAGTCAAGTTTGCAAAAATTCATATCCCCACCATACTAAATATGTAACTATGCGAATAACCATCTTCAGACTCTTCAACTCAATACAATGTATGTGTGCTCAGAAAAGAACACAAGAATTTACAATATTTCATATATAGTCATCAATTTAGGAACATACAGTAAATCATTCATTGTTATTGATTCTGCAGGTTGACCCCTCCAAGTACTATGATGCCTGTGTCACCGACTCTTGCGCTTGTGATTCTGGTGGAGACTGTGAATGTTTCTGTACAGCGGTGGCATCCTATGCTCAAGCATGTGGAGAAGCTGGAGCCTGTGTGTCCTGGAGATCTCCAAACATCTGTCGTGAGTACCCTAATTATACATGATGCCATCTTCTACTGATTGAGTTCATATTTTTTGTGTTAACTACAATTTAACATGTCTACATTAAAGGGGTTGTCTTACTTCAGCAAATGGCATTTATCATGTACAGAAAGTTAATACAAGGCACTTACTAATGTATTGTGATTGTCCATGTTGACTTTTTTGCTGGCTGGATTCATTTTCCATCCCATTATACAATGCTTGTTTCCATGGTATTACAGGATGGTTGTAATCTCTAGAAACGAGCAGTGTATAATGTAATGAAAAAAATGAATCAAGTCAGCAACGAGGGCAATGTGGACAAACACAATACAGTGCTTTGTATTAACTTTCTCTACATGATAAATGCCATTTGCTGAAGTTAGACAACCCCTTTGACCATGGCTTTTTGCTTTGCCCCCCCCCCCAGCTCTTTTCTGTGATTATTACAACCCTGAAGGAGAATGTGAGTGGCACTACAAACCTTGTGGAGCTCCCTGCATGAAGACCTGTAGGAATCCAAGTGGGAAATGTATGCATGAGATATCTGGTTTGGAAGGTATGAGAACATCTTCCATTTCATGAACAATAGTTTCACATCTAATAATTAACAAAAAATATAATTTATTCCATGAAACTGATCACAAAAACCTGTTGGCCAAACATTAAGCCAAGAGGCCAACCTCCACTCTAAACTCTATAAAGCCTCATTCACACTTACAGTGGAATCATGACATTTTCTGGAGGGGCTGTATGTGTGAATGCACCCAATCGCAATATCAGTCCTGGACTTTACCCAGACTTTTTCTCCCCAGAGCCCTAGTACTAGCTCCGGGTTTTGTCCAAGTGATCGCATGTGTGAAAACAGTAGTAAATGTTCCAGAAAATCACAGTGGCTATGCCTAAGTTCCCGCCCCTTGTCTAATCACCTGGAACATTTCCTCTGTAGTGAGAACACACCCAACATGGAACATCTCTGGGGTGATAGTTACATACATATGTGAAAGGCCAACTCCGGTAAATCTCCAGATAATGATAATCTGGAAATATTCTGGAGTTTAGGTCTGAAAACAGCATAAATGTACATTTTTAGTCAACGGGTCTATGCTACTTCTATAATGGACAGCTATGACCAACTCATCTCCAGAAAAAAGACAAAAATAAAATTGTTTGCCAGGTAGATAACAGATTGTAGGTTGAATTGGTAAGATCTGGCAGACAATATTTTATGTCTATTTTTAGCGCTAAGTAGCTGGTGAAGCTCCAGTGCCAAACTGATCATGATTTTACTGATTTTATCATCTAACCTGACTCTTGCTTTCTTCTGACTGATTAGGATGTTACCCCAGTTGTCCAGCAGATAAACCATTCTTTGATGAGGATGACATGAAGTGTGTGGCCCAATGTGGCTGCTATGATGATGAAGGAAATCGTTACAAAGTTGGACAACTCGTACCTTCCAAGGAGAACTGTGAGACTTGGTGAGTGATCTGGCTGATGATTAAAAAAAAACGTAAGATGCCGTATTCCATGGAATTATATAGAAACATATAGGACATGAGTCCTAGTAAATATAAATACTCTATGTTATATAATATAATATATACTATATAATATATAGTACTCTATGTTAATGTAAACCCTAAAACATAGAATGATGACCTTGTATTGTGCTGTTGGATCACCATTCCTAAAATAGTCTCACTTCATCACTGATATATAATATATAAAAACAACTCTAACTATTGTGACATTGTAGAATTCATCTTGAATTTTTCTATCTACAGCACATGTAGTTCGTCAGGAATACAATGCCAGTATGACACAGAAGGTAAGTGCTTGTATCTGTATAAGGATATGGAAATAATTTTAGGATGAATTTGAATCCAGCACAGATCAAAATTATATATATATATATATATATATATATATATACACTCACCGGCCACTTTATTAGGTACACCATGCTAGTAACGGGTTGGACCCCCTTTTGCCTTCAGAACTGCCTCAATTCTTCGTGGCATAGATTCAACAAGGTACTGGAAGCATTCCTCAGAGATTTTGGTCCATATTGACATGATGGCATCACACAGTTGCCGCAGATTTGTCGGCTGCACATCCATGATGCGAATCTCCCGTTCCACCACATCCCAAAGATGCTCTATTGGATTGAGATCTGGTGACTGTGGAGGCCATTTGAGTACAGTGAACTCATTGTCATGTTCAAGAAACCAGTCTGAGATGATTCCAGCTTTATGACATGGCGCATTATCCTGCTGAAAGTAGCCATCAGATGTTGGGTACATTGTGGTCATAAAGGGATGGACATGGTCAGCAACAATACTCAGGTAGGCTGTGGCGTTGCAACGATGCTCAATTGGTACCAAGGGGCCCAAAGAGTGCCAAGAAAATATTCCCCACACCATGACACCACCACCACCAGCTTGAACGTTGATACAAGGCAGGATGGATCCATGCTTTCATGTTGTTGACGCCAAATTCTGACCCTACCATCCGAATGTCGCAGCAGAAATCGAGACTCATCAGACCAGGCAACGTTTTTCCAATCTTCTACTGTCCAATTTCGATGAGCTTGTGCAAATTGTAGCCTCAGTTTCCTGTTCTTAGCTGAAAGGAGTGGCACCCGGTGTGGTCTTCTGCTGCTGTAGCCCATCTGCCTCAAAGTTCGACGTACTGTGCGTTCAGAGATGCTCTTCTGCCTACCTTGGTTGTAATGGGTGGCAATTTGAGTCACTGTTGCCTTTCTATCAGCTCAAACCAGTCTGGCCCATTCTCCTCTGACCTCTGGCATCAACAAGGCATTTCCGCCCACAGAACTGCCGCTCACTGGATGTTTTTTCTTTTTCGGACCATTCTCTGTAAACCCTAGAGATGGTTGTGCGTGAAAATCCCAGTAGATCAGCAGTTTCTGAAATACTCAGACCAGCCCTTCTGGCACCAACAACCATGCCACGTTCAAAGGCACTCAAATCACCTTTCTTCCCCATACTGATGCTCGGTTTGAACTGCAGGAGATTGTCTTGACCATGTCTACATGCCTAAATGCACTGAGTTGCCGCCATGTGATTGGCTGATTAGAAATTAAGTGTTAACGAGCAGTTGGACAGGTGTACCTAATAAAGTGGCCGGTGAGTGTATATATGAAATAATTTATTATAAAGATATTTGGTTGACTGTGATATTTACAAATGTCTCAACCCATACGTTAGATGACATTTGGTTAAGGACACTGATATCTCAACATGTTACCAAAGCCCTTGTTAGGCCATAAGTCACAACACAGCCACTGGGTGGCCACACATAGACACCTACATTTGTAAATATCACAGTCAACCAAATATCTCAACCCATACGTTAGATGACATTTGGTTAAGGACACTGATATCTCAACATGCTACCAAAGCCCTTGTTAGGCCACAAGTCACAACACAGCCACTGGGTGGCCACACATAGACACCTATAATAGACAACTTATGATACAGTATCACAAAATCATGTTTTGTAAAAAAAAATAAAAAATTGTCATCTTGTGCCCAACATCTCTGGATATATTGAGTCAAGAGTAAAGATATGGAAGGACATATCTATACAAGCTTGTTATTCAGAAACATCTTACAAAATCAGTGTATTAAACACCAAATTAGGGCAATGACTATAATATAACATACTGTGCTAATTTCATGTCACATTTACAAATGTCAAATTTAATTATGATGCAGTTTTTTTTTCATTTAAAATGCTATCTTTTTAGTTCACTAAAAAATTGTTAATAAACCAATTAAAAGATTACAGAAAAGAGCCAACCACCACAATGTATAAAGTTGTGCGGTGGTAAGCTCTTTTCTGTAATCTTTTCTGTAACCTACTAATAAAATGCGAAAATGCTCCGGATTACATGGCGATCTGTTGTCGTCCCGTGGCACAGCAGTTTGCCTACACTGCATTGTCATTAGAAAGCTGCGGTCACAGTGAGGAGTGCTGAGACCAGCAAAAGTGGTCTAGCTTCGTTGCATCCTTGTAGCACCCTGCCACAAGGATCCATCACAGTGTGAAATGTAAAAGCCGGCAGACAAAGCGACCTTCTTGATGTAAGAGTGCCCCCTGCTGGCTGTAACATCAACTGTGAGGCTGTGAATTAATCCCTTTCTACCCTGACTGTGTCAGAAATGGGTTAATTCACTTTTTAAAATAAAGTAAAAAAAAAGTAAAAATAAATAAAAAAATGAATAAAAAATAATTTAAAAATTAATAAAAAGTGAAATAGAGACAGTACAAAAATGAAAAAGTTATAGCAATAGTATAGTAGACTATGCACACATACACACATACCCCTTTTTTGTTCATAAAAAAATAAAATAGCAATAGCATAGTGGAATTTTGGTGTGCACAATATACAACATACTCACATTTTCCCCCTTTTTGCTTTCTTAAGACAAAAGTATAAATCTAGGTATATATACATTTTTTTATTAAAAAAAACAAAACAGCCAAATGCTTAAAATGTCCAATACTTTAGTGCCCAAGCTGCAACCAAAACCCAACTTATCACCAAGTGCCCACATGGCAATTTACCATGAATACTACGGTCCAGTATAGTAAATTCTCCATGTACTTTATCATTTAGCTACAATATCCTGCCTACATTCAGTGGGCGGCCTGTGCTGTTCATAGTGCGCCTTGCGCTGATTAATGGCTGGAGAAGTCTAAGGCATATTGGTACACCATAGACTTTTTCCACAGTGCCGGTGCCCACAGACAGTGATCTGAGCGCCGCCTCTGGCACCCCTGCCACAGGTTCGCCGCCTTAGGGGGCAACATAAAAAAGTCACTTTGAAGGGGCTTGTAATGTTGTTCTGCTGTCCAACAAGTATACTGGCAGTAAAGTGTTATAAAACCAGAAATAAAAAAAATAGGCCTTCAAAATGCGCTGTAGCCTTTTAAAGTTTTGCGGTGGGCCCAGTCAGTAGATCAATTACACAAATAGTGTCCATTTACACAGTATTAACATACAGTAATGGTTTTAGAAATGTTTTGTCTTGAAATCTTTTTTTCATAATTTATAATATGTTTTTCCTTAACTGTTTAAAAAATATATTAAATTTGTCATCTAATGGCACAAAAGAAAGGTCTAAGATGTCCTGTGAAAAATCATACCACATACATGTAGGCTGGCTCAGAAATGAATTTGTTATTTGCAGTTAGAGAGTACCATGGCTCCAAGTGAAAAATTGGCCTGGAAAGGAATGGGGTAAACAGTCCGGCAATGAAGTGGTTAAAGAGGTTGTTTCACCTGGCTTGTTCAGCTTGTCTGTCAGCCTGCTCTGCCCTTTACTTCCTGGTTCCCTACTGGGCGAGCGTAGGCTGTTTAATTGGTAGAAGCCCTGTCCCTTCATGACATCACTTCCGCCCCTTCATGACATCACATCCGCTCCTCAGCCTTGCTTGCTTGATCTCCTGTCTGCTGAGTCTTTCTAACCAAGTTATCAGCAGCCATTTTGGTGCGTTTTTGAGTTGATTTTTTCACATACATAATCAGTGTTTGTTCATGTAGTAGCTCAGTGCTGTCCACTCCCCAGACATGTCCTTTCATCAAAATACTGGATTCATCTGTCAGACAAGCCTGACCTACATTCCCCAAGGCCATTAGTGTAACTAGTAAAGACTGGGCCACACAGCAAGTTTTTCAGTGGGCTTCCAACCCCTGATCCCCGCAAATCTTCTTAGCAACCTCACTCCTGTGGCAAATCAAACGAGGCCCGGCAGCCTCTACATCTGTTTCCTACAGTATCAATGTATATGGTGTCATTGTATAATACCCTGACAGGGGGCACTGACAATAAAATCTTTCTGTGTACCTCCTGGGTGGGACCCGTCTGAGTTCAGGCCGCAAAAACAGCAGCTTCCCCTTCTTCCCCTATTGCTACTCCCCTGCCCCCAGCCATGTTACTTTAAGCAATAATCACCATCCCCACAGCCATGTCCCTTCCAGGAAAAATCAGCTTTGCTAAGTCATGCTGGCAGCAATAATCACCAACATGGCTAACGAATAATCAGATAACGGAGTGCAGAGCACAACATTGCAGAGGTGATGGCTCTACTGATAGGGCGCCTGAGTTTATTTTTGGATTCCATCGTACAGATAGAGTTCTATACCTGCTGCTAATTGACTTTACCAAAGCTAATTTTTGATGAGCGAACCTGAAATGCAAATTTCAGGTTAGTACCGAACTTTGTGAGTTCGGGCATGTGGACCCAAACCCGGACTTTTTTTTGTCGGATTCGGGCTTGGTGTTCGGATGATTTTATTACTTTCTGTTATAACATTGCTATAGCGGAAAATAGCATTCTTAAGAAGGAGTGCAAAAGAATATGACCATTTAGGGGTCAAAAAAACCTCACCTCGTCCACTTGATCGCCCTGCTGCAGTGTCCTCTATCTTCTTTCAGCAGTAACTGCAAAAGGACCTGTGATGATGTCACATCGCTCACCACGTGGTGAGCAATCAAGTGGATGAGGTGAGTTGTTGTCTTTTTTTTAACCACTAAATGGCCATATTCTTTTGCATTCTGTCTTAAGAATGCTATGATTTTCCGCAATAACCATGTTATAATGGAAAATAATAAAGTGAAGTTCTTGTCTCCATTGACTTCAATGAGATTCAGGGTCAAGTTCGGGTCCTGAACTCAAACTTTGACCAGAAGTTCGACCAAACTTGAACTTCCATGGGTTCGCTCATCCCTACCCTTCTGCTATTGATATTTTAGGCTTTGTAGATGCTTTGGTCCAGTTTATTAAAATATATACAGAATATTATTGGACTATTTATGTAGGTAGCCTGTCTGCACTGTGGACTTTAACAACGGAGACACTGCTCCTTCTTTATAAGGCTGTTTTCTTTCAGTATATTCATCCCCACAATGCAATACATTCCTACATGCACCCACAGCTTTTGTTACCAATTTGGTATGTTTTTAATATAGAAAGAGGAACATATATATATATATATATATATATATATATATATATATATATATGGACATCAGATCATTTTTAGCGGCGCACAATGAATGCTGTGATGTCAAAACCCCCAAAACTTTTTTTTTTCAATTTTGGCACAAAAATAATTTTTTTCCCAATTTCCAATACGAGACATGGTAAATTAAATGGTGGCATTAAAAAATACATCATATCCCGCAAAAAATAAGCCCACATATAGTTTGAGAGCGAACAAATAAAAAAGTTATGGTTATTGGACCATGGGGAGGAAAAATCCAAAATTCAAAAATGAAAATAGGCATCAATGCCATAGTGTTAAATCATGCTTTCATATTTAACATATCTTTTAAAAAAAATGTTGATGTTATTTTTAATTTTCAATGTCATTATCTATATTTAAACAAAAAACATAAAATGCAACAGTTTTCCCACTGGACACTAAGAATAATAGGGATCACTTCTTGGTCTGTACAGATCACTTTACTGCAGTTACCTGCTTATCTATACACAGAAGTGATCATTATAGGCAGGATTAGATTGACAGATAAGACAGGATCCACCATTCACAATAGGTGATTGTCAGAGCTTATCTGTCCTTTCCTTGTACAATGACCTCTGCACAGGTCACAGAGCATAGCTAGAAAACTCTACTATAGAAGTCAGAAGTCCCCTCCTGCCCATTGTGTGTATTGGGGCCCATGGGGCTGCCAAAAAGCAATTTTATTAATGCAGTGTAAAGGCTGTTAGGAACAGCTCAGGCAATATGGCCGCCCCATAATCATGTTTAGGAAAAGACTAAATAAATCTGTAATCAGAAAATAATAATTAAAAAAACAGATTAGAAAAAGGGAGATATTTTATCTGGTTTTAATTTTCAGGCAACATTTTGGTAACAACATTTTCTTTAAGATGTTAGTATGCTTTTTGGGACTTTTTGGAGCACAGTGATAATACACAAGGCTCAGTTTAGAAGCTAAAGTTTATAAGTAAGACCTTAAAGAGGCTCTGTCACCAGGATCAACCCTATTAAACCAGACATACTGGCTGGTAGAGCTCATCATGCTGATTAACACTGTACCTTTCTTTTGTCTGTATGATAAATAGCTATAGAGAAATCATCGATTTTATTCATATGCAAATTAGCAATTGGAGCACTCAGAGGCGGGGCTGAAGATTCTCAGCACTGCTCTGTAACACCCCCTGTGCTCTGCACACACCTCCTCCCCTTGACTGGCAGGGATAGACAGCAGGCTGAGGGCAGAGCTGTGTCCTAGAAAATAAATATCACATACAATATAGCTGCACCACACTGAGACCTGTTCAGAAAGCTCATCTACATATCACTGCTTTATTCACAGGCACCATATATGACTATACAGACACTAGTGATATGTGTTAGCTTCTACCTAGAAAAGACAAACAGTTTTATATGGTGATGTTATAACTGGGTGTGTAAGTTGTTGGTTTTGTATGTAGGGATCCCAGGTTTGAATCTCAAGGAAGACAACATGTTTTTGTTCTTCCACATTTATCCCATAAGAAAAGTCTATGTCCTTATTATATTTAGGAAGCTAATAAATATGACTGCTTTCTTTATAATTATATATTGTGTCTGTTAATAAACCAGTAATAGGTTTTAGATAATATGGTTCTGAATAAAAATAAAAGATGTACCTTTTCTAGGATCTCTAGATGCAAGGACCACTATACCACTAAGCTATAGCATCAGCTCCTAGAGATTCATGGTGTTTGTATGCTTATAAGGCAACACACATAATTGGTGTCTGACTAATTATATATTGTGCCTGTGAATAAAGCAGTGATATGTGTATTACTTTTCTGAGCAGATGTCAGTGTGGTGCAGCTATAGTCTATGTGATATTTACTTGCTAGCACACAGCTCCTGGACAAAGCTCTGTCCTCAGCCTGCTGTCTATCCCTGCCAGTCAATGGGAGGAGGGGGGGGTGTTACAGAGTAGTGCTGAGAATATTCAGCCCCACCTCGGAGTGCTCCAATTGCTCATTGCATATGTATAAAACCCTGATTTCTCTGCAGCTATTTATCATACAGACAAAAGAAAGGTACAGTTTTAATCAGCATGAGGAGCTCTACCAGCCAGTATGCCAGGTTTAATAGGGTTGATCCTGGTGACAGAGCCGCTTTAAATGAGATAATAATTGGTAAGTGCAGCAGTGTATCTGTAAAGGATGTAGAGTTGCAGTTTCATCCAGGCAATGGTTCCTAAGGAGGTCCTAGTGCCTAGTGAGAAGACACCTATGTGATACATGGCAGGTGGGGCCTTGTTACAGATTTTGCATTGAGGAGCTGGAACCTGAAGTTATATCTCTAAATTTATGACATGTTAGTCTTAAATTCTGTTTATATGCTATTTCTTCATATCTTTAAAGTGTTGCAAAATCTCTTTCTATTTTGTTTTTGCAGCTTGTTATTGTGAATACCAGGGTAAAATGTACAAATACAACGATGTTATCTACAACACTACTGATGGCATTGGCGGCTGTATCAGTGCTACCTGCAAGGAACATGGCACCATTGACAGAAAAATTTGGGATTGTTATGTTTCTAGCACCACACCCTTTACATTTACATCAACATCTCTCACTACCACTACTACAGGTACAGTTTTCTAAACTGAAAAATGTCAGAATCCTTTTCCTGAACTGGTATCCATTATGCCAAATTATTTTAGACCTTAAAGGGGTTATCCCATGAGTAAAAAATGAAAATCTGATATCATACAATACATGACAATGCAGTCTAATAAACTTAAAATCAGCCTCATAGCTCACATAGATCTGCCCTTTCACTGATGCAATTACTCTAGATCTGCTAGATTTATTTCAAGTTGGTAGCTCGGGGGGCGTCATGTTCTTTATCAGGGGGCATGTCCTTTCTGCAGCCGCTGGTGGCAGCTGAAGGATGGACCTGAACATGTATGTCAACCTCATTGAGCTGGACAGAGAAGTTAGTAAAAGGGCAAACAGCAAGTGACGCTATACAAATAGATTTCTGTGAACTTAGTGTCTATACTAAATTACATGCCATTATAAAAGTATTCAGATCCAGGCTCTGGTTTGAAAAATGCAGAATATTTTTGCGGGACAACCCCTTTAATGGTCTTCATGTATAAAAACTGGTCTAGCAAATTGTTATCTGTGCCCCTGTCAATCAATCAGATTCTATCTGTCTTTTTTTATGGAAGTGATCTGATTTTTACTAGGTTGTCAGGATAGTTGGTCTACCAAATGTATACATGTATTTTCTTTTTTCTCTTTCAATTTATACCTTTTTTATCCATAGACACAACAGTATCCCTGACTCCAGTATGTGTTAAAGAGGTCTGCCAGTGGTCACAGTGGTTTAATGTTAGTTACCCTGAAAAAAAGAATAATGGAGATTTTGAAACATATGAAAATATAAAAGCTAAAGGGTTTACCATATGTGATCATCCAAAAGATATTGAATGCAGAGCTGAGCATTTCCCTAAGGACAAATTATCAGACCTTGGACAAAAAGTAGAGTGTAATGTATCATTTGGACTGATCTGCCAGAACAAAGATCAATCACCAAAGCCTATCTGCTATAATTATGAAATCAAAGTTAAGTGTTGCAGCTTTGAAAGGTGTGCTATATCAAATACATCTACAACCACCATAAGTACAACAGAACAAACCACAACTGAGACTTCAAAGACTACAACTGAAATATCCCCTACTACCACAGTTGTTACAACTTCTCCAGTGCCAACAACCACAACAGAAACTACAAGTACAACCATCTTAAGTACACCAGAACCAACCACAACTGAGACTCTACAGTCTACAACTGAAACATCCCCTACTACCACAGCTGTTACAACTACTCCAGTGCCAACAACCACAACAGAAACTACAAGTACAACCACCATAAGTACAACAGAACCAACCACAACTGAGACTTCAAAGACTACAACTGAAATATCCCCTACTACCACAGTTGTTACAACTTCTCCAGTGCCAACAACCACAACAGAAACTACAAGTGCAACCACCAAAAGTACAATAGAACCAACCACAACTGTCACTTCAAAGACTACAACTGAAATATCCCCTACTACCACAGCTGTTACAACTACTCCAGTGCCAACAACCACAACAGAAACTACAAGTACAACCATCTTAAGTACAACAGAACCAACCACAACTGGGACTCTACAGCCTACAACTGAAACATCCCCTACTACCACAGCTGTTACAACTACTCCAGTGCCAACAACCACAACAGAAACTACAAGTACAACCACCATAAGTACAACAGAACCAACCACAACAGGTAAAGTTCTATAAACTGAAAAATGTCAGAAGACTTTTCCTTATAATATCATGTTTCTAAATGAAATGCTGAACCGGTATCCATTATGCCAAATTATTTTAGACCTTAAAGGGGTTATCCCATGAGTAAAAAAAATGAAAATCTGATATCCTACAGTACATGACAATTCATTGTAATAAACTTAAAATCAGCCTCGTAGCTCACATAGATCTGCCCTTTCACTGATGCAATTACTCTAGATCTGCTAGATTTATTTCAAGCTGGTAGCTCGGGGGGCGTCATGGTCTTTATCAGGGGGCATGTCCTTTCTGCAGCCGCTGGTGGCAGCTGAAGGATGGACCTGAACATGTATGTCAACCTCATTGAGCTGGACAGAGAAGTTAGTAAAAGGGCAAACAGCAAGTGACGCTATACAAATAGATTTCTGTGAACTTAGTGTCTATACTAAATTACATGCCATTACAAAAGTATTCAGATCCAGGCTCTGGTTTGAAAAATGCAGACTATTTTTGCGGGACAACCCCTTTAATGGTCTTCATGTATAAAAACTGGTCTAGCAAATTGTTATCTGTGCCCCTGTCAATCAATCAGATTCTACCTGTCTTTTTTTATGGAATTGATCTGATTTTTACTGGGTTGTCAGGACAGTTGGTCTACCAAATGTATACACGTATTTTCTTTTTTCTTTTTCAATTTAACTATTTCAGTGCCAACAACCACAACAGAAACTACAACCACCATAAGTACACCAGAACCAACCACAATGGAGACTTCAAAGACTACAACTGAAACATCCCCTACTACCACAGCTGTTACAACTACTCCAGTGCCAACAACCACAACAGAAACTACAAGTACAACCACCATAAGTACAACAGAACCAACCACAACTGAGACTCCAAAGCCTACAACAACTACATCTATACAGACTACATGCTCCTGTCATTATGATCACCGAAACTTCTCCCCAGGTACATCTTTTGTATTCAATTTCATTGATTAATTAAATGGTCGCTATTGCTTCCAACAACTTTGCCTAAATCTAGTACAGAAAAATATAATAAATGTTATAATGTACCTTATTATATTGTAGCAATGCATTGTTCTCCAGCTATCACCTGTTTTCTTCCTCCCCATTTCCTAAAATTCTCTCTGAATTCTGTGATATATTCCAATGATAAAACCAAGAAGGGCTGCTAGCTCACTGAAGGATCAGATTACTTCATCCTTTAAAAGTCTATGGACAGGGAAGGACCACTGAGCAGCAGAGTGAAACAGAAAATGGCATGATATTTATCAGATTCAGCAGCTAATATTGTTATATCTATACTGCTCAATTCTCCTCTATAATGGTGTTTCTGAGTAAGTTAATGAATGAGCGAGAGTTAGGAAGCAAAATCTCCTGTCTCTATGTTTACTGTATGGTGAGACATGATGTGTAGCTATTCTCCACCAACTAGCTCAGGGACACTGAACACTATAGATGAAGCTTGAAGAGGGCAAAATGGCAGATGTAAGTTGTAGTATACTGTAGCTATCAATAATGAATACACAAATGACCACTTATTCTGAAATGACAAGTACGCTTGAAGCATACTGAACATTAGAGGAGTTGTTATAGTGACATTGGCACCAACTCATAGCCTCATTTTCCACTGACATTTGCAATATATATATTTTTTTTTTCAGGGGAAACCCTTTATGACAAAGTTGATGCAGCAGGTTGCTCCTATTATGCAGTGTGCAATGACTTATGTCAAGTTCAAAGATTCACTGGAACTTGCAAAAGTACAACAACCATAACAAGTCCTGTAACTACTCCTGAAAAGATTACAACTACAATAACAGAAGGTTGTCCACCTTATGAGGTAACACATTGCATTCAAATTCAATTGTACCTGATCACAGCTGTCGTAAATCTATAAATAAATTGCAGGAGATAAACAATTTGAATTAGATTTGATTATTATGTTTAGCGACTCACCCCTCTGTTGTTATATGGAAAAAAAGGTGCTCTGACATTTGGCTCACCTTCTGCCAAAATTGTGTTTTACTTATCTCACTGTATCTAAATATTGACATGCACACTTTCACCTAGGCCACTGATGGCGAACCTATGGCACAGATGCCAGAGGCGGCACTCAGGGCCCTCTCTGTGGGCACCCACACCCTGGAAAAAGGTCTAAGGCATAACAATAAGCCTTAGACTTTTCCTGCCTTTCATCGGCACAGGGCACGCTATGAACAGCACAGGCAGCGCATTGAATGTAGGCAGGCTATTATAGCTAAATTATATATATGGAAGATATACTATATTGGTATTCAGGGTAAATTGCCGTGTTGGCACTTAGCGATAAATAAATGGGTTTTGCGTTGCCATTTGGGCACTCAGCCTCTAAAAGGTTTGCCTTCATTGACCTAGGCTATATTGATGACCATCACCTATATATACATTTGACCATTTATTATAAAATATATATATAAAACATATAAAACACAGATCAAAAAAAATAATCCCTTTCCTCCTCACCACGTATGAGGTAATGTCCATAGAGGGGCTGTATCAATTGTACCCGTTATCACATTATTTGCTACACAGATACATATATAAATCAATAAAACAATAGATAACTTGCATCTTTGATATTTGCATAATAATTTTATTTTGCCTTGTATTGATCCAGCTGAGATCCCGTATCGTGTCATAATAAGAGTCAATCGGATATATGTCCCAATATAAAGATTATCCTTATTTTAATTCATGGACAATGAAAGTTATTTTATAATTCAAGTATGTAGATGAATAGGTTGCATTTGGCCACACGCCAAGGCCGGGTGCAGGTGCAGCAGCTACTAACACCACGGTGAACAGTGTAAATCTATACACTGTATAAACTATATGAATACTATTAGTAGGTACGTACCTCCATTCATTCAAACCCTAAACGGAACCTATTCATCTACATCGGGGATGGACAACCTGCGGCTCTCCAGCTGTTGTAAAACTACAACTCCTACCATCCCCTGCTGTAGGCTGATACCTGTAGGCAGTCTGGGTATGCTGGGAGTTGTAGTTTTGCAACAGCTGGAGATCCTCAGGTTGGCCATCCCTGATCTACATAATCTTATTTATATTGTGACATATTTCAGATCAACTCTTCTCTATTATGCCACGATACGGGATCTCAGCTGGAGCAATATAAGATGAAATGAGATTATCATGCAAATTTCATAGATGCAAGCTATCTATTGATTTATTGATTAATATCTGTGTAGCAAATAATGTGTTAACGGGTACAATTGATACAACTCCCCTATCGACATTACCTTTACCTCATACTTGGTTGGTGAGGAGGAGAGGGATTATTTTTTATCTGTGTTTTATGTGTTTTATCTATATATTTTATAATATATGTATATATAGGTGATGGTCATCGATATTGCCTATGTGAAAGTGTGCCTGTCATTATTTAGATACCAAGATAAACAATTTGGCCTCATCCAAGGGAACTTTTCCATGTACTGCAATACCAGAAATAGACCCTCCCCCACACCACTGCTCTTGAACCAGGGGCGTTGCTATTGTATCAAAAGATCCGGGGCCCCAGCCCCAATGAATATGACCCAGTTGTCTAAGTCGACCAGCTGCCCCCCCACACACTACACTTTCCTATACTCGCTATAGAGCAGCACATACCTGTCACATCCAGGGCCTCCAGGTGACATCTCCTCTGATGTAGATCTTCTCTGTCATCATCTTCTACATTCGGTCCGAACAACTTCTCTCAGCCGCTTGTCTCTGCAGAGTGTGACACACAGACATCTTACTGTAGCTTCCTCACTTTTCTTTCATCCCTAATCTGGAGTCCTAAGGCTACATGCACACATGTTTTAAGACCAATGGTAGTCTATGGGGTTATTCACACGGCAGTTTTTTGATGGTCAGTGAAAACCGGAAGTAAAAAAAATAGAAAATGTTCTGTCTTGTGCGTTTTTAACTGACCGACTGCCCCCCATACAATTGAATGGGTCTGTTTTTAACGTCCATTTCTCAGAATGGCATTAGTGAATAAAACATCCGATAAAAATGTCTGTTGTTTGCATGTAGCCTAACTGTGTTATCCTGCTGCTCGCTGTGCTCCCCAATACCACTAAATACTGTCCTGAAGAAATATGAATGTCCCCATAGAGCTCCTCAAAGTCCCACCAATTGTAATTCCCTTCTAGAATGCCCTCATTAGTAATACTGCCCCCTACAGTTCCCCCAGCAGTGATAATGCTCCCCAACAGTGCCCCCATTAGTAGAAGAGCCATCCAGTATTAATAATGCCCTCACAGAGCCTCCAGTAGAAATAAGGGCCCCCTATTGTTCCCCAAGTGGTAATAACGTTCTCTACAGACCCCTCAGTAGTAATAAGGCCCCCATAGTGCTCTTAGAAATAAGGCGGATCCATAAGTCCCCCCTATAGAGCCCCCAGTAGTAATAAGAAAGTCAATGTCCCCTGGATTTATAATACCTCTACAGTCCCCCCTGCAGTGCCGCCAGTATTTATATTGCCCTCTACTGTTATAATGCTCTGCCTGAAGTGCCCCCATTATTTATACTCCTCCCTGTAGTGCCCCCAGAAATTCCTCAGCCCCTCCACCATACAGCCCCATGTAAATAATAATATTCTCCCTCCCTCTGCTGTCCCATGTAAATGACATGACACCATCTCTCCAAAATACAGTCCCATGTAAACATCGCTATGCCCCTGCCACCTCCAACATTCAGTCCCATTTAAATAACATCACCCCCTCCCACTCCAACATACATTCCCATGTAAATAACACCCCTTCCTTTCAGCCCTAATAACCACAACTCCCAGCATTGCTCTCCCTCTCACTTACCTCTTCTCATGCTGCAGACTTCATCACAGTGTCAGACTTTGAAGTCACCTCCACATCAATCTGCTGCAACTGAGAGGAAGAGTGAGTCAGCCAATCCATAATCTCATCCTCTTCCTCCTCAACAATATTGTTGCACCTTTCCAAAGCCAGCACTACTACTACCACTACTTGTACTTCTACTTCTGACCAGATGGCTGGTACTGCTACTAACCACATTCTTGGCTCTGGGTCTTTCTACTGGAATCCTTCCGTAGGCCTGATATTTTTTGGGCCTCACAGATATTATTGTGTGCTACCCTGTGTATAGGTATAATAATCATGTATATGCTTGCTTAAATATATTCAACAACCCCCAAAAAATTAGTACAGTATGGAGATAGAAATAAAATGAAATGGATTTAGGCCTAAATTCGTTATCACTCACAAATAATATTATGTGCTACCCTGTGTATTGGTGTAGTGATTACCTATACAATGGTTTGAATATATTCAAGAACTCCCAAAATAATGTGGCACCATGTGGAGATATGAGAAAATTATTTACGTCTAAATTTGTTATTAATCACAGATGATTTGAAAAAACATCCAGTGCCTTATGCCGTGTGTTTCGGTGTTGTTAATCACCCATATCAGCTTGCTGGTTTGAATATGTTCAAAAATCCCCCCCATTTGGCAGTTTTGGGCCACAAAATTTCTGCTGTGTGTGGAGAAGAAATAAAGGGAAAAGGATGATTGAGGCCTGAAAAGCCTTAATATCACGTTATCACTCACAGAATAATTTGATGCACTACCGCTGTGTATTGGTGTACTGAATCACCTATATGCTGGTTTAGTGGATGAAATTGTTAAATTGAACAACCCCACCCACTCAAAAAAAAAAAAATTCAAACCACATCAAATTATCACTCACTGATAATTTTTTACCACTAACCCTGTGTTTTGGTGTACTGATTCAACTCTTTTCAAACTCTTTGAATGGGAAGGTGTGTCCAAACTTTTGGTCTGTACTGTATATATATATATATATATATATATAGTATCAAAAAACTGGGCAGCACTCCCATATAAAACAAAAAAATCCTTTATTTACCCATACAGAGGGGACCGCGACGTTTCGGCTCAGCACTAGAGGCCTTTCTCTTTTGCTTGAGAAAGGCTCTAGTGCTGAGCTGAAACGTCGCGGTCCCTCTGTATGGGTAAATAAAGGATTTTTTTGTTTTATATGGGAGTGCTGCCCAGTTTTTTGATACTGTTTATGGATGGTCTTTGTCGGGCCTGGGGCGTGCACCTCGACAGTGTGATTTTCTGTGCTGCCGATGTTTTTCCTTTTTCTATATATATATATATATATATATATATATATATATATATATATATATATATAATCTTAGGCAAACCCTTTTAAAACCTGTTACATTTCAGGGAGGGAGATCTTGAATTTTTGTGCCTATGGGGATCTTTGAACATCTATGAAGACTTTAAGACTTTGAATGAATGTATAATGAAGCTGAACTGAATTGTCTGAACATTCATATATTACTGTACTTTACTTTCTTCAGACTAATAAAACATGGTTAATTAATAACTGTACAAAGGCCACATGTCACGGAAATAATGTGATTACCATCGAGCCAGTGAGTTGCCCTGAACTGGAGCCATTGAACTGTGCTAATGGATTGCCACCTGTAAAGAAGATGAGTGAAGATGGATGCTGTGAATATTACGAATGCCAATGTAAGGTTTAGGAAGTGTTAATTTTAAATGCAAGTAATAAGGATCTGTTCACACCACTATTCTGGGCTCTGTATATAATAACGCTTGACAGCAATGCCAGAACGATTCTAAGATCCATTTTCTCATTGCCTTTATTGTAGCATCTAAGGGGTTCCCGCATTTTTGACTGCACAAATATTTGCTGTCAAAATTACCGGAAAACTCAACGTTAGATGCAACAGATTTTATTAAGGCTAGTGTAAAAAGTGCCTACTAGTTATTAACACGGTTGTTTTCTCAGGAAATAATATTGAATATATTCTTTGTTTCTTTTCTGAGTACAAATCTCAGATTTTTTTCATACAGTACATACAGTATTCAATGATCAGAATCTGATTTTATTCTTTTTTTTACTTCTAATAGGTGTGTGCAGTGGATGGGGGGATCCTCATTACATCACCTTTGATGGAACCTATTACACTTTCTTGGACAATTGTACATATGTTCTGGTGCAGCAGATCACTCCCAAATATGACAACTTCCGTGTCCTTGTTGATAACTACTTCTGTGGTGCTGAAGATGGTTTGTCCTGTCCGCAGTCTATCATAATTTACTACAAATCCAATGAAATTGTCTTGACACGTATGATGTTCCAAGAGGATATGACAAACAGGGTAAGAGAACTATGAGTCATAAGTTCTGTTTTACTACATTACGGCCCTTTTGTTTTGTTGGTATATTTCCGAGACTATATAAAGTTCGCCCCATGTGCAGGGCCCCTCAAAGTGATTATACTTACCCTGCTCGTAGTCCCCATACTGCTGCTGCTTCTCCCCGTGCAGGGATGAAAACATCCGGTGTTGGGGACAGCAGCCAATGGCGGACGGGGACGAGCCTCCCTAGCATCACCAGCAATACTAGGGAGACTCATCCTCGCCTGCCATTGGCTGTTTCCCCCATTACTGTTTTCATTCCTGCACGAGGAGAAGCAGCAGCGGCAGTACAAGGACCAGGAGTGGCGCATGCAGCAGGGACCCAGGTAAGTATAATCACTGTGTGGGGCCCAGCACATGGGGGGGGGGCTTTATATAGTCTCAGATAACCCCTTAAAACTACAAATTAAACAACACTGGGAACTCCTAAAATCCTCCTGACCATAAAGCCATAAACTAACTTATATGAACAATATCATTTGCATATTCTATCAAACTAGTAATGCTATGCAATAAGAAAAGTTTGATGGTAATGATTTTCAAGGCATTATCTGTTGTGTTAAGGCGCATTCACACATGTCCAGGAAAAGCCGATTTTTGAGAAGGAAGAATTCCTTCCCGACAGTCGGCTGATGGCTCAGCAGAGGTGAATCACTGTATTTACATGCAGCGAGCACCTCCACAGTATGAGGACAAGCAATTGTTATTGTGATCGCTTGTCCTCATACAGCTGCATTGTTTCTGGACAGCAGATCACTGTTTAGAGAGTGCAATGTGCTCCCTAGAAACGATAAGTTAGGTGCCTGCATGAACGACAGTATCACCCGATGAATGAGCGGTTCACTCGTTCATCGGTTGATCTGGGGCACCTTTACATGGGCAGATTGCCGGGAACAATAATTGTACCATGCAAACTCCACCTTTACACTGGGACTGACCACATTGACTATTATCTATTTTTAACAACTCCAATCCTTTGTGTACAGATTAGATTCAACCAAGACTGGGTAACTCCAGGGTTTACCAAGATGGCATTACTATAAGCAATACCGGCATTAACATGAATGTGGATATCCCAGAAATTGATGCATTTATCTCATTCAGTGGAGTGATGTTTAATATTGAGCTGTCATTCAGCAAATTTGGTTACAATACTGAAGGACAATGCGGTATGCTATATTAACATTTATTTCTCTTGTCTTTTAGAGTTGATATATATGCCCAATATAGAGCAAGCATGAGCATTAAGACGTTTTTATGTTGTCCTCCAATACAGGTACTTGCAGTAACAACAGCACTGAAGACTGCAGAATGCCAAATGGCGACATTGTAAAAGATTGCTCCAAAATGGCTGACCACTGGAAGGTCAATGTAACAGACAAGCCTTATTGTAATGCTCCACGGCCTACAGAACCACCTACGTCCAGCCCACCACCAACGTGCAAAAAATCTTCTCTGTGTGAAATTATCTCAAGCAAGTATGTTGAAATAATTTCATGGGTTTTTATATTTTTAATTTTAATTTTTAATAAATACAAAAATCAGTAAATATAGCAAAACCACTATTAGAAAAAACATAAAAGACATTACTTGCAAATTCAATCTTTATCTAATTGTACCAATTCCCTGAAAACAACATAATTTTGATATCAAAGTTCTTGCATCTCAAGTAAGTAGCTGTTGAGTTTTTCACATCTTTCCCTTTACTCATAATTTTGTATGTGCATGTCCATCCATTCATTATTGTTTTTTTTAACCGTCGGTGGTATTAGCCATATTGTACTTTCATCATTTGGTCCAGGAAAAAAGTTTTCTAGATCTACATGGAAAATTAATATCTAGAGATCATGCTCAAGTGTTAGGCCCCAATTACACCACCGTATGTATTCCGTGTCCATATACAAACAGAACGGAAGACATACGGAATGTCTTCCGTAGTGTTCCGCATTTTTGCAGACCCATTGACTTTAATGGGGCTACGGACGTGTTTTGCGGCCAAGTATAGGACATGTTTCCTTTTTTTTTGCGGGAGAACTTCCGTAATATACGGATGCGGAATGCACACGGTGTGCATTCCGCTATTTTTTTTCTCCTATGGAAAAATGAATGGTTCCGTATGGTTCCGCATCTTATCCGCAAAAATGCTTATAAGATACAGAAATGAACATACGGTCGTGTGAATGGGGCCTTAGGCTCGTTGGTATCAAAAATTATTTTACAAACATCACTCCTAAATTTCTACTAAATTTCTAGATGGCTGAACATATCCATATGCAATGCCATAAGCCAGCATGAATCAAACTGCATTTTGGACATCTGTATTAGAGATGAGCAAATTTTCTTGAAATTTGTTTCATGTCCAATATGGCATATTTTTGTAAAAAAAAACAAAAAGACTTGTGGCCAAGTTAATTCTACATAAATGAAAAGAGCTCTAAATAGGCCTGATAATTGTTATACATATATAGCACTCTAAGGTCTCCCAGGAGTCAGTGTTTTTATATCTTGTTCTCTCTTTTTAAATTTTTTATATCCCCAAACCACTGGGAGGAGTTGATATTTCATATCAAGCTCTAAAGTTACACAATGTGTACAGAAAACAAAGGTGTGGCACAAAAAGTTGGCCGTGCACATTGTACAGATAGCACTGTGTAACTCTTATACAGTGTCTGTCATGTGGGCATCAGTGGGTCCCTGAACTTCAACCAAACCATTGTCTCTATGTACTTGCACGATACACCCTAGATAACGGCCCACAACAGTCCCTTCCTTACTAAGTGCAGGGGTCTACAGGAAATAGGCAGAGACAAAATAATAAACATAGTGACAGAAAAAATGAAGATATCCAACTAGATGGGTCAGCTGAGCCGAAGCTGAACAAACCAAGCAGAAAACAGCAGAATCTAATCAATCAAATCAGAAACTAGAAAACAGAAACATACCAAACGAGAAGGTCAAGTGCTCGGCCAGAGCACCCGAGCATACGAGCACAGAGGTGCTCACTCAGAACTAATACTGTGCAAACACAATATTGTCAGTTAAAAGAGACTCCAGTTCCCTAGCATTGGGTAATTTGCGTATAGGCACAAAATGTCTCATACTACTTAGTTCCCTTCTCATAATGGAAGATCAGTGATAAAATCCATGGACAGAAGGGACAGAGAGGTATATGATACAATACATAACCAATACAAAACAATACCTGCAGGCAAAATGGTTTCTGGTTGTAAATCTGATGATGAGTGGCACAAAAACTTGTCCAAAAAAGTGTCCATCTTTATGTTTGTTTGTTTTTTTTTTTTACTCCAGCCTTAAAGTAATCACAAAACAAGTAAAGGACTTTTCTGGGATTTAATCATTTAGCTGACTCAAAAAATTGATCAGATTTTTACTTGATGCTGAACTCCCCCCAAAAAAATTACGGACTGCCGGCTCAGCCAATGACTGGCTGAAGAGGGTACCTGCTGCAGCCAGTGTTGGATGAGTTTGCAGTCCAATCTAGTGGTCTGAATAGAAATATATGATTAATCTGACTTTATTACTATTTTCAAAGGGTCTTTGCTGAATGTCACAAAGTTGTTCCTCCAAAGCCTTACCACGAAGGTTGTGCCTTTGATTCCTGTCGCATACCTGATGACTCAGTAGAGTGTTCCAGCTTGGGACTCTATGCCTCTTTGTGTGCTGCCAATGGGGTCTGCATCGACTGGAGAAGCAAGACTAAAGGACATTGTCGTAAGTGTTCTTCAAGTTATTGCATCAAGCAATGGAGGTGATATGGAAAAACTACATAGTCTAAAGACAATTTGTATAGCTGTTGTCTAAACCAACCAATGACATTGGAGTCTTTTTTAAATTTTTTAAGGTGCATAGGAAATTAAAAGAGCAATTCAATTGGTTTCTAGCATCAATGCATTACATTTTCCTAAGCACTTTAATGTGTCTTTGGTTGACTATACTTATAAAATAATAATATAACATGTTTCTGTGATAATAAGCATTGTATACTTTATATTATTATTATTATTATTATTATTATTATTATTATTTACATTACATTATTTATTACAATCCAATTTGCTCATTTTAGCATACAATTGTTCTGCCGGGAAGGAGTATGACCCTTGTGGACCAGTGCATCCTAAGTCTTGCGATAGCAAGTAAGTAATGTCTATACCAGGGGTAGGGAACCTCCGGCTCTCCAGCTGTTGTGAAACTACAACTCCCAGCAAGCATACTCGCTCTGCTCTTCTAAGAACTCTCATAGAAATGAATGAAGCATGCTGGGAATTGTAGTTTCACAACAGCTGGAGAGCCGGAGGTTCCCTACCCCTGGTCTATACAGTAAGTAGCAAGTAATGTATACATATTATTTTTTCATTTCTGCAGATACAAATTGGACATTGGGTTCACTAGATGAATTGTCAAGGTTTTAAAGGGATTTTCCAGGATTTAAATACTGATATCTGATTTGAATACTGAAATATCTGATCAGTGGAGGTCCAACACCCGGGACCCCCGCCGATCATCTGTTTGAGAAGGTACCAGCGATCTTGTGAGCACCGCTACCTTCTCCCCGGTCACCAAGCACAGAGTCGTACATTGTACAGCAGCTGTGCTTGGTATCGCCCTCAGCCCCATTTACTTGAATGGGGCTGAGCCGCTCCTAGGCCAAGTGACCGATGAACGTGACATCACTGGCCTAGGAAAAGTTGAGAGAAGGCCACAACGCCCACAGGAGCGCAAGTACCTTCTCGAACTGCTGATTGGCGGGGTCCCCGGTGTTGGACCCCCACCAATCAGATACTGATGACCTATCCTGAGGATAGGTCATCAGTAGAAAAATCTGTGAAAACCCCTTTAAATTGATTGTCACGTTGAGGTATCCTCTTTCCACATTTCCTATAGACATGAAGGGCAGTCCACTGTTTGGAACCTCTCTGATTAGCCAAACCAAGCGCAACCATGTTTCACAGCGTATGGCTTAATGCAACGTCTTCTGACAATGGCTGGGAATTTCAGAAGGGAGAACTGTGGAAATGAGCTTATTGTTAAAGCAATGTGTAAATTGAATAATGGTCATGAGGCAACGCTTTACAACTAAGTAGACTGATATACAGTCACCATTATTGAGAGGTTTACTTCTAGGCAAAATTGATATTAAAAATTGAGTATAGACAAGCTCACCAAGACCTGTGTCTATGAGGTTTTCTTGTGATTGGTGTGTTATTCAGTGGGTAATATGCCCACATTGTTTTTATATTATACCTATATGTGTGGGTTATGTGTGAAGTTTGGAGACTTTAAAGGAAACTTCTCATCATGAAAATGCTGTCCACATTACAGGCATCATGTTCCATTAAGGAGACGCTGACTAGATTTATATAGTTATGTGGGAAAGATTCAGCATACCTTGTAACTTATTAATTGAATTCCCTGCTTATTCTGCACTTAGGACTCTAGTGAACTGTGCCTACAGAGATGGTTGTCAATCACTGATAGGACTGCCCTAGTGGACTCCTAAAAATAGAAAGAGCAGGAATTTTAATATATAAAATACAACTTATACTGAATGTTTTCCCACAATGCTATATATTCGTCTGCTCAGCAACTCTTGTTCAAAGATAGAGGTTCCCTTTAAACAATATGGACAATATGTCCTTTAATCATGCAATAGAACATATTTAGCACTCCATACGACATATAAACATGTGAGGTTTTTTTGTGCTTTTATTACAGGGACGTTGAAGAACTCAACAATGGATATACTGAAGGCTGCTTCTGTCCTAAAGGAACCATGCTGTTTAACTCTTACACTGATGTCTGTGTTGAGACCTGCTGTATGTATCCACATGTACAATCACTACAATGTTCCATAAAAATTAATAGACATAAACAATCCATAGAACAATTATCTTAGCTGCGGTTCTCCAGCTCTTTCAAAACTACAACTCCTATTATGTCCTGATAGTGGCAGAGAAGATTGCCATAGAATATCTAGGTCCACAAATTAATGCAAATTCCAATCATATACTGTACTCAGTGTTTAAGCTTGTGGTTATTTACAAGGGGTCTTTCCTTGTTCCCTAGTCAATGGCTGAACTTTCATTTTGTGTCTTACTATATATTTTTACAGCTATTTTCTTTCTAAGGCCCCTTGCAGTCTCCCGCAATGCATTTGCAGGGCTGGACTCCCGGCACTGACTGGGATCGCATAGCATCATATTGATTTATGATGCTATGTAACCCTTACAGTACTGGAATGTAATGGATAACAGTGACAGCATTATGTCACTGTTATCCATTACATTCCAGTACTGTAAGGGTTACATCGCATCATAAATCAATATGATGCTATGCGATCCCCGTCAGTGCCGGGAGTCCAGCCCTGCAGATGTGTTACAGGAGACGCGCGCATCTCCCGCTCGGCTGCAAGGGGCCTAAGACTACACATTTCTAGCTCCTAGGCTTCAGGGTCGGCTGTTATGTTGATTGTCTTGGGTCATGGGGCGAAGTGAAGCTTCTAAGATAGTAAGTTAGTAACCTCCAAAAGTATAATAAATGGAGGTGAGAGAGGAAAGGTATACTGGAATGCAGGTAAGTGACCAAATGACCAAAGACAGTTCTCCATAGCTACCAAAATGCCTGGTTATAGCTGTGAAGTGCTATCCTGCATGTCAATAGAAAGAGCCACCCACAAGAACAAATCTATTATAGTGTATGAGCATGCTGAAGGCTATACTGAGTTGTAGTACATCTCTATGTAATATTTTTGATGACAAAAACTAATATGATTGATTTTCTTCCAGCTTGCGTTGGCCCTGATGGAAAGCCCAAAGGCGTGAGTATCTACATCAAAGGGGTTTTCTTATAAATAAAATAAAATTATTAAAATAAGGCATCATATAGTACATGACAATCTCTTTCTAGAAAATCTAGAACCAGCCCTGGACCTCACACGTATCTAGAAATCATTGCTCCAATTCCTCTGCTTGTTTTATTTCAAGCTCAGGAAGTGTGTGTGCTTACTCTTTTAGCTCTCCTTATCACAGCTCAAGGGGTGTAACTTTTTCAGGGGCTGTGTGCTTTCTGCTGCAGGTTCCACCTTGTAACTGTCACAGCTTCTAACAGAGGATACAATTGGTGATAGTTGAAGGATGGAACTGAGCCTATGTCTCTAGCCCAGTGAGATGGACAGAGAAGTAAGGAAGAGAACAAACAGGTGGCACTATACAGATAGAGGTTAATGAGTAACTGCACTAAATTCAGTTGCAGAAGTATTCAGATCCTGCTGCTTTTTTTTTTTTTAAAAGTAGAATATTTTTCATGGGCCAACCCCCTTAAATCTTTATAAACTGAACAGAGCTATGACAAAGAGGCTATGTCATAATACAGATCAAAGCAGCCAATGGTGGCAAAGAAGGGTAAAAGGGTATCCAGGCCCAAAGGGTATCCAGCAAAGTCAATGGGAGTTTCAAGAACGGTCAAGACAATGTGGTTGTCTGTTTCCTAAAAGAGGTTTTCCTCAATTCCTACATGTCAGAAGGGTTAATTGTCAACAAACTGATCAGAAAGTGTACGTCCTCACAGGCAAATTTCTGCATGCAGTTTTGGAAGTCAAAACCAGGAGTGAATTAAAAAAGGAGAAGTTGTATCCTTTATACTTTCTCTCCTACTATAATCCAATCCTGCTTTTGGCTTCCAAAACTGCAGACACCTGACAGCACGGCCATACCCAAAGTGTTCCCCAGCTATTATCAGTTAGGAAAACTAGCAGTTCAAATTACCTGAAGCGCCACCCCTGGGGAAATTAAGCATTACAAATTGCTCATTCAAATGAATGAGCTGTCTGGTTAATCCAGTACAGGTCAGGTCCTCCAAATTCTCTTTGTTTCCTCTCTCCACTTGACCAAGAGAAGAAAATCCAGAACAGGAAACCCTTTTAGTAACTCAACGTTCCCTAATAATTTATCAAACAATACATTTTATGAAAGACAACCATTTTTATTCAGTTTTAGAGAGCAGCATAAATGTTCTAGATGCTCTCATCTCCCTCTTTTCCTGGCCACCATAAGAAATTTGGCTTCATACAACTTGTTCAATAGATCCCCTACTCTCAATAGGGACTCCAAATATCAAGCAGTTATGATGCATCTTAAATGTTAAAGGTCAGAATGCCCCATTAAGTGTAATATTAAAAAGTTCCCAATTTCTTCACAGCCTGGAGAGACCTGGACAAGTAACTGCAATAACTGTACGTGTGAGAAGAACTCTCTTACTGTCCAGTGTCAGCCAATTACATGCCCTCCATTGGCTAACATATCTTGTGACAAAGAAGGATTCATTCCTAAGGAACTGCCAGATCCCCTTCAGCCCTGCTGCATGAAGAATGAATGTCGTAAGTAGCACTTTTGTATTGCGTTGACTGCTGAATCTTTGAAATGATTGTGAATGATTTATTGACATTGACTCAACCATCCATATCTGCAGAATGTAACAGCAGCTACTGCCTGCAGAAGGAGAAGAACTGTCCGCTTGGATTTGAGGTGGTCCTTGTATTTTTGAAGGGTGATTGCTGCCCATCATATGAGTGCAGTAAGTGCTAGATATAGTGATATACTACATGCATCTTTTTCTACCATTTTCAAAGCTCTTAGTGGAGCCGGTCCACTTTAGGAGCTGACATGAACTCATTGACCACTGACTTTTTTTAAAAAATAGAGTTTCTTTTATATGCATCTCCAAATGATAAATTTATAGAAAACATTGCTCTGACAACTTGCCCAGACTCTGCTTGCATGAATACAGATCATTTTCATTTGTGGTTTAATGTAGACCTTTGTTCCATTGTGCAAAGCAATCCATGGAGACCAGAAAAGGATGCTTCTAGTGGAAAACAAAATCTGGTGGAAACATGAAATATATGTCAATTGGGATAAAAAAAATCCATAGAGGGCTAAAAATCTGCAATATCCATAATGATCCTTTAAAATGGAAGCTATGATGCTAGAATGAGCCTGAACAATTAAAAGAGTTTGCCCATGAAATATACTATTTTTTCTATTTGCTGTGTCCATTCAGCTCTATGGGATTTCTGGAAAGAACCAAGCTTTGTACTCCACTATCTACAGCAATGTAACAGTGGAACGGTAGTAGACATGCACAGTCATCGATCCATATAATGGGGAACCCTGGTTCTCATAAATGCTGAGAGCCGTAGCCACATTCCATATCCTGTGTTTTGTTGTATATGCCAAACATTTTAGTTCCTACAACGGTTGACTCATTTTCCAGACTCTTGACTTGCAGATGTGCCTAGTTATGCATCATACACTCTTATACTGATGTACAGATTCTGCAACTGCAGTGAGCTCCTGAGGAGCCGATGTAGAGGATGGAAGTGGTAGTAGCCCTGATGAGGTTTTGTGTCTCACGGCCTACTCCCTATAGGCTTCCTGGGTTTGAACAAAATAAGTGCAAAATATATCTTATTGTTCATCCTGCAGCAATAAATTGCTGTTTCTAACACCAGTTGAGATGGTATGGCAGCAAGTAGGATGGCAATAGATTAGCCATAGCAGGCACTTGTGGGTACAGGTGTCCAATGTAAGAGTCAGACTTAATCTTTGTCTGGCCTAGTGGTGGTATAGCTGAGGTGTGTCTCAGCATAGTTCCTCACCTTAGAGCAGTGTCTGTAAAGCTCTATTTCACTGATCACTCTGCTGTCTTGTTATGCAGATGTTTTCTTGAAGCTGAATTTTGTTGGTCTCTCTGGAGAATCATATGTTGTTCCCAGGAGTAGTAGCTCTGGAGTGTGCTTCCTCTCCTTTCTGTAGCTACACAGGAACTCCTCCTCCTGGTAGGAAGCAGGACTAACCCACACCTACCAAAGAGGGGAGGAACAGGGTGATAAGCCTTTTTCCTACCAACCATACCTCTTCTTTCTGGTACACAGGGGCACAAAAATAAAAAATACATGACATTACCAATGACAAACTATTTACAATTGAAGATAATCCCAGGTCTGGGGTACTATACAACTGCTAAATGAGCATTACTATTTTCATATCATTCCTACGCTATATACGTCGCTATATTCATACACTTTGTATTAGAATACTACATTAATTATATAAAACGCAAACATTAATTTTGTGGCTGCTGTATCTGTCTAATTAGGTAAATTGGGGTCTATTGGACAGATCTCCTTTGTGAGCATGAATGCTGCATATGTTATTCTAATGCATTTCAATCTTCTTAAACAGGACCATTGAAGGTCTGTGCATTCAAGGGGTCTCTGTACAAAGTAAGTGCAACAATTTAACCATTTAAAGTCTGAAATAAAATAATAAACTTGGTCAAAAGACTGTATTCCATTTTCTATTTTTTTTCTTTTAATAGCCTGGAGAAATAATCCCACAAATTAGAGGCTCATGTGAGGACTGTGTGTGCACAAATGTGACGGATGCTGAGACTTCACTGTACAGTGTCTCGTGTAAACCCATCGAATGCAATACTGAATGTGAACCGGTCAGTTCCATTTTACAGTGGATATCAGAAGGGCGCCATATTTTCCTTTCATTAATTATTTTGCATCTTTCAGGGAACTGAACTTATAACTTCTGAAGGTGAATGTTGCGGAACATGCAAACCGAATGCATGTAAAATAAAACTAAGTGACAATTCCACAAAGATTTTGAAGGTACGCTTTTATGATAATTGCTTTACAGTTGGGGTCAAGTTTCCTTATGTGTAGATTTATGAAGGGGCAAATATGTGTCTGGCTCTCCGTGCTGTGAAAGCGGTTCACAGCATATGCTGTATATTTATTACAGAGAAACTTGTATAAATCCCTATGTAGGGAGCACCCCCTAATAGCAGAGATAATTTTATCATTTCACTCAAGGCTTGTTTAAAGAAATACAGTGGATTTGGAGCTGTGTAGGATCTGTGTTTTATCTGGGTGTCCTTTTTTATCCTCCATGTGTCATCTTTATTCCACATAGTTTACAGAGCATCTCCCACCAATGCACCATGAAAAAACACTGAAAGAGTATGGATGCCATCCATGTTGTGTCAGTGGTTTTCATGGACCCAAAGACTTCAATGGTCATGTTTGGTCCACATCATGGACCAAAGTAGTGCTTATCTCCATGTATTTTCCACCGACACATCACAATGGATGTCACTCCTCAACGGTATACACCAAAAAAAGGCAAAAATTAAACCGGCACCTCCATAATGCATATAAGGACACAGGTACACGCTACCTTGGCAAAAATACAATACATACATAGAACTACAAGTGACAGCACACTGCTTAATGCACAAAGACAGTAAATGGTGAATTCATAGGAAAAAAAGTAAACTGCATTGTTGCTGCATCCTTATTTATATGCGTTATGGAGGTGCTGGTTTAATATTCCCCTTTAACATAGTGGCCCAGTCATAGGGTATCAACTGCATGAAAAGTCAACATATTCCCAGTCACAGAGTGGGAAGGTGGAGGGCAACAGCAGTAGCAGTAACAGTACAACATGATGGGTGGCAGTAGAGGAAGATGCCAGCAAAGGCAGCAGTTGTATGGCATCGAGCAGGTGGCAGCATCAGAAAAGTGGCTGAAGAAGGTGGCAAGATGAAATGAGTCGTTTTTCACAACAGTTTTGGTATGGCACCCAAAATGTTCTAGTCTGTTGCATCAGGCACTGGCGTGTGGAAATCCTATTTTATCCACACCTGATTCATCTTTACAAAGGTTAGGCTCTCAACATTTTGGGTGGAAAGGCAAGTTCTCCTTGGTGGGACTATGTCTGCCACAGCCATAAACACCAGCTCTGAAGCCACACTACTGGCCGGGCAGAAAAGCTTGTCCAGGGCAAACTTAGCCAGTTGGGGCCACAAATAAAGTTTGGATACCCAGTAATGCCACCACCTACTGGTTCAGGTTCTGCTCCAGGTCCTGCTGGTCTGTTGCTTGTGTGTGGTTTCTTCAGTAGGCGGGCAAAGAAAAGTGCCCATTAGAGACTCCAGACTAAAGTTGTTGCTGATGGAGCTGGATACTGGAGATGGAGCATGAGCGCAGGGGGCCCCTCCATTCAGACCTTCATGAGGATGGACGATGGCGCACATAGGCAGTGGCCAACTGACTACATAGTATTGATAGTAGTTGAGTTCATCAGCAAAAGAAAGGAAAAAGGCCCCTATTTTGGAACGGTAGCAAGGGTCTAACATGATGGAGAGCAAGTAGTCATCCCTCTGCCGAATGTTGATAATATGGCTGTCACTACACAAGCAACTCAGTATGCATCTGGCCATTTGTGCAAGGGACTCGGAGGGACTCCCTGTCTCTATCTCCACTGCATACTGCCACGGTGTGTTAGTGTCATCTGTGTGGCCTTCCTCATAACTCTCCAGCTCCTTCTGCTCCTTTGTAGTATCCAGCCGCAATTTCATCCCAAAATCAAGGATGAATGGATGCAGAGGAGCACCCAGGAATTTTGTCTAGAGGGGGGGTCTGAAAACTCAAAAATGTGATGTGCAAAGCACGCTGCACCAATTTTTTGAACCGCCGATTTCTCAAAGCCCCTCCTACATGTATAAATGGCGCAAAAAATAGCCACACCCATTATTATAAGCCCTCCTACATATTATAGGCTACTCCCAACAAACACTATACAGCTGAAATTATATTGTTGAGGCCTGTCTCTACATATCATATGGAGAGGGGAGGGCGTGTCCTGGCTGCACTGCCTGCTTCACCTTATACA
>ONZH01000693.1:0-28833 GCA_900303285.1 Rhinella marina | reverse complement strand
CCGAATTACCATCCGTGGGCACGGCGCCTTCAGTCGGTAGCTCTAGGCGCAGCAGCAGTGCCGTGGGTAAGCGCCAGCAGGCGGTGCTCAAACCGCCCAAGAGCTGTTACAGGGCATCACGGCGCAGACCGATGTGTGGCTGGCACCGCTGAACCTCAAGCCAGGCATGGTTGTGTGTGACAACGGGCGTAACCTGGTGGCGGCTCTGCAACTCGGCAGACTGACACATGTGCCATGCCTGGCCCACGTGTTCAATCTAATAGTTCAGCGGTTCCTCAAGACATACCCCAATCTGTCTGATTTGCTCACCAAGGTGCGCCGCATCTGTGCGCATTTCCGCAAGTCGAGCACAGATGCTGCCACTCTCAGGGCAGCGCAGCGCCGCCTACAACTGCCCGCTCACCGACTGTTCTGCGACGTGCCCACGAGATGGAATTCCACATTAAACATGTTATCCAGAGTTTACCAGCAGCGCAGAGCGATTGTAGACTGCCAGATGTCAACTTCCACCAGAACTGGTAGTCAGGTCAGTCAGATTCCTCAAGTCTACAATGAGGAGTGGACGTGGATGTCTGATATCTGCCAGGTGTTGAGCAACTTTGAGGAGTCAACACTGATGGTCAGCGGCGATGCCGCCATTATCAGCCTCACCATCCCGCTGCTTTGCCTGTTGAAAAACTCACTGCTCAGCATCAAGTGGGAAGCTTTGCGCTTGTCACAAGAGACGGTGGAGGAAGATACATCGCTTGCTAACCAGAGCACCCTCCTGTCTGTTTCTCAGCGCGTATCGGAGGAGGGGGATGAGGATGAGGAGGAAGAGGAGGAGAATGTCGGCGAGACAGTAGAGGGTACCAGTGCTCAGTCCTTAACTCTTGAGCGTGTATGGGCTGAGAGGAGGACTTGGAGGAGGAGGAGGAGAAAATGGAGAGTCAGGCCAGTGAGGAGAGGGAATTCTTGCGTGTTGGGACTCTGGCGCACATGGCAGACTTCATGTTAGGCTGCCTATCCCATGACTCTCGCGTTAGAATAATTTTTTCAAACACCGATTACTGGGTGTTCACTCTCCTGGACCCATGGTACAAGCAGAGCCTTTCCACTCTCATCCCTGCAGAGGAAAGGAGTATGAGAGTGAATAGATATCAACAGGCCCTGGTGCACAAGCTGAAACAATTCTTCCCATCTGACGCCGCTAGCGGCAGAGGGCATGGTTCTGTGGGCCAAGTAGCGGGGGATAGGAGGCGAGCAGGCAGCTTGTCCAGCACTGGCAGGGGAACGCTCTCCAAGGCCTTTGCCAGTTTTATGTCACCCCAGCAAGACACTGTCACCTGTCCCCAGTCTAGGCAGAGTAGGGGGGAGCTTTACAGAAAGATGGTGAGGGAGTACCTAGCTGACCATACCAACGTCCGTAGCGATCACTCTGCTCCATACAACTACTGGGTTTCAAAGCTGGACACGTGGCCTGAACTGGCGCTGTACGCCTTGGAGGTGCTGGCCTACCCTGCCGCTAGCGTGCTGTCAGAGCGGGTATTCAGTGCAGCTGGTGGCGTCATCACCGATAAGCGTACACGCCTGTCAACTGACAGCGCTGACAGGCTGACGCTTATTAAAATGAACAAAGCCTGGATTTCACCTGAATTCAAATCTCCTCCTGGGGAAAGCAGCTAAAGATTAACATTACTTATGTATCCAATTCATCTACTCTACTCCTCCTCCATATCGTCTTTGCCTAACGCTGACCCAAAAAATGCCATTTTTTAGAGGTCCAACTGGCACTCTTTTAGCACAATTTTTCAGGAGGGTCCCCTACAGACCCTCTATTCAAACATATTTTCCAGAGGTCCACCTACAGGCCCTCTCTTCAAAAAATTTTTTCAGGAGGGCCCCCTACAGGCCCTCTATTCAAACAATTTTTCCAGAGGTCCACCTACAAGCCCTCTCTTCAAACAATTTTTCAGGAGGGCCCCCTACAGGCCCTCTATTCAAACAATTTTTCCAGAGGTCCACCTACAGGCCCTCTCTTCAAACAATTTTTCAGGAGGGCCCCCTACAGGCCCTCTATTCAAACAATTTTTCCGGAGGTCCACCTACAGGCCCTCTCTCCAATTCCAGTTTCCAGTTTTATTTGCGCAAACTGCATACATTTTTATTTTTGGGATAGGTGTGAAAAATATTACTTGCGAATCTATATTGCCCAACATTGGATACAGTAGCAAGTAGAAGACCAAACACATGCTGCCCACAGGGTTCTGCAAATTCCTGGTCCACCCGCAAATTCCTTGTCCACAATGTCAAGGAGGTAGAGGTTCTGTGGATGAGCAACAAGTCCTTCTGTACTGAAATCGCCGACAAAGTCTCCATCTAAGAACCTACAGACCATTGTGGAGAGAGCGGCACAGCTCGCCATCAAAGTGACAAACCCCAACGCCAGACTGCGCAGAGAAGATAATGAATAAATATCTCTGTGGTTATTTTTGCTAAATAAAAGTTAAATAAACCCCCCAAAAAATTCATCTGTTCCTGTGCCTGATCCACCCAAGTTGAATCTGTCCCATCATGAGAAATTCCCCCCCCAAGGAGTCCCCACTGTAACTTGCTTCCCATACAACTACCTCACCCCCCGACACCTGTGTCTCGCCATTGTCCACCACCTCCTCAGACAACACTGGTAAATCCCCACTGTCAGCACACGAAAACAGCAAAAGGTCTTGCGAATTGGGGCAGAGAAGGTTCTGGGCTAGCACATCAGAGAAGGGATGACTATGGGGTTCCAGGGAGTACGTGACCACATGCAATCTCCATCTAAAAAGTCATGCCACACTTGATCAATCTCATAATTTACGACTGTACCGGTTGATGCTAAATTTTTAAGTTGGGGTCCTGCGTCGTCATTCTAAATACATCCGGCTGTTGTCACCACCACACACGCTAGCCCAGGGGGCACTCCTCTGGCTCTTCCAGCGAAACCTCCCTTCCCCCAGCCTGCCCCCCCCACCCCCACCTACAGGCCCTCTCTCCAAACAATTTACGTCTTTGTCCTATCTTTCTCTCTCTCCAAACCATTTTTACGGATAGCTGCCATATACGGTTTTAAACTGAGTAGTATACATACCACACTTGATCAATCTCATAATTTACGACTGTACCGGTTGATGCTAAATTTTTAAGTTGGGGTCCTGCGTCATCATTCTAAATCCATCCGGCTGTTGTCACCACCACACACGCTAGTCCAGGGGGCACTCCTCTGGCTCTTCCAGCGAAACCTCCTTCCCCCCACCTACATGCCCTCTCTCCAAACTATTTACCCGGATAGGGGACGTATTAGATATTGTACTGATGTTTTTTGTTTTTCTTTTTTTAATTGCCTCCTGACCTGTGATAGGCAGAGCATGGACACGTCCCCTTAGCTGCAGTTGGAAAGATACTCCACTGGCCAGAGCAAGCTCTTTTTCCGTTTTCCGTGGTGGAAAAATCCATGAACTATAAGGTCCCAAGATAGGGGACGTATACGGTATTAAAATGAGAAGAATCGATACCATACCGGTTGATTCAACAGTTTTGCTAAATCCATTCTGGCTGTTGTCACCACCACACACGCTAGCCCAGGGGGCACTCCTCTGGCTCGTCCAGCGAAACCTCCTTCCCCCCACCTACAGGCCCTCTCTCCATACTATTTACCCGGATATGGGACGTATTAGATATTGTACTAATGTTTTTTGTTTTTCTTCTTTTAATTGCCTCCTGACCTGTGATAGGCAGAGCATGGACACGTCCCCTTAGCTGCAGTGGGAAAGACACTCCCCTGGCCAGAGCAAGCTCTTTTTCAATTTTCCGTGTTCGAAAAATCCATTAAATATAGGGTCCCAAGATAGGGGACGTATACGGTATTAAGCTGAGAAGAATCAATAACATACGGGTTAAAGCAACAGTTTTCCCAAATCCATTCTGGCTGTTGTCACCACCACACACACTAGCCCAGGGCGCACTCCTCTGGCTCTTCCAGCGAAACTTCCTTGCCCCCCACCTACAGGCCCTCTCTCCAAACAATTTACCCGGGTAGGGGACGTATTAGATATTGTACTGATTTTTTAATTGCCTCCTGCGATAGACGGGAATGGAACCAGGGTCAACTGCTTGGGAAGCAGCTATGCTCACCACTTTACCCCCAGCAGGCACAGCAACTGATAAGAACAGATACTAAACTTGATGTCAGCTGCAGTGCCAGCATGAGCAGTGGTGTCACCTGCAGGCGGTGATGGACCTTCATTGCACCTATTTTGGTGCTTCCCTAACATGTGAAGGGTATTTGCCTCGCCTTTCTTGGTCTGGGTGAGCACAATTGCCATGAGGGTAACCACCAGGCTGTTGCCTGAGAATTTGGGGTAATGGTGGGATTAGGCAGCCTCAGAGGCATCCATGCATGCTGCCCCTGCTGTTTCCTGTCCATTTCCGTGGTGTTTCCATCATTTTCTGAGGTTTCCAGGTTTTCACCCAGCCTTCCCTAGGCAGAGCCTTGGTCCCCCGCAAAAATGCTCGAGTCTCCCATTGACTTCAATGGGGTTCGTTATTCGAAACGAGCACCCGAGCATCGGGAAAAGTTCGACTCGAATAACGAGCACCCGAGCATTTTAGTGCTCGCTCATCTCTATTCTTCACCCAACTACTGAAGAAATCACCCAGCATCAGCAGAAGCAGTACATGGAGCAGAACCTGAACCAGAAGGTAATGGTATACTTGGACTACATCCTCCCACCCCAGATTGAAGATCACCTGGACTACTGGGCAGCCAAACTTGATTTGTGGTCGCAACTGGTAGTGTCACCTGACATACAATGCTCCAGCATTTATATATTTTTGTGTGAATCCAAACTTTATAAGAAATTCAGAGTGCATCCCAAACCCGTAGAACTGATTTGCTGATCGTTAATAAATATGAAAATGAAGAAATGATTAATAATAGAAAATAAGTACATGAAGTGTAGAAGAAACTTTGCCTTAACATGTCGACAATGCTCATATTAGTGAATGGGTCAATGTGGAAAAGAGATTGGTATTTGACTATTTGAGGTGATTCTAACAGATTGGATGATGCCATTGATGGGCATTCTTGGTCTGAAACTGGTTGTATGCAATCTAGTGAGAAGAAAGATGAATGTAGTCCATGGGGGGGGGTGGAATTGGGGCACCAAGAGCACAGTAGGGAACAGACCCTTAATCAATTGGGCTCTTGGAATGAGGAGTTTGGAGAAAATCAGATCTTTTTTAAGGTGACTATATGAATGTTTATGTTCTTGAGTGCGATAAACTGTATCTAGAGTGAATTGCCTTTGGATGAGTGGCCCCAGTCATTTAGTGGCTGCCTCACTGAACCTTGACAAGAAATTTGATTCTTTATGAATTACCTCAAAACAAATAGCATCCCATTGTTTGGTGAATGGTGATCGCGACGCCCCCCAGTCATTTAGCCTCTCAGATGCCGCGTTCAACTCAAGGCATCTGAGAGTCACAATCAGGTGGTTAATCAGGGGTTAAAACAAAAATTACATACTCACCTCATCCATTTGATCATGGAGTAGCGATCATCTTAATTGAATAAAGCACTCAAATTCTCAAGCTCGATGACGTTGTGGGGTCACATGTCAGCACGCACGAGAATCGGTGCATTTTCTTCAATCAAAATGGCTCCAGGATCAAATGGATGGGGTGAGTATTTTTGTTTTATACCGCCATTTCAGGAAAAATTGATTCACGAATGGCAAGAAATTTGGATTCATGGAAACTCCAATTTTTTTAAAAATTCCGGTGTGTTAACTTTGATTCACACAACACTAATTTAGAACACTTCCAAGACGCGATCCACATTCTCTGCCATGTGAGATAAGAAGGCAACAATGGCTTTTTGAAGAAATAATGGCAGCTAGGTATCTTCCTCTAGGCTGAGCACATGTCTTTAACTCTCTAAAGGCAGCAGAATCCACAATGTGGTATGGCAGCAACTGCATTGCCAACAATTTGGTCAGGTGGGAGTTAAAGGGGTTTTCCAGGCTTTTGATATTAATGACCTATCCTGAGGATAGAAAAAGGGGGTCACTCAGTACATCCCAATGTGCAGGTGTACGCTGCCAAAGGGAAAAAATAAATACAATGCAACAGCACTCCGCAAAGCAAATAAAGTACAAAAATGCCCTAGTAATAGAAAATAGAAAAGAGACCAGGAGAAGGAGGACTGTTTTGGTCAGATTGCTGGTGGCCAGTTCTATTTTCCCACAGGAACTAGTAATGCCATCCCATATTCTTCAATAGAGCTGCGGTGCCTACTTTTGTGTTTGAATGCCCACTGCTTATTTTAATCCTGCAGATCTAGCACCCAGCAATGTTTTTGTCTTCCGACACTGTAGAGAAAAACTGCCAGATGGGAGAAACTCTAATGGAGCTAGCCCTAAAGGGAACCTGCCACAATGTAAATTCAATATAAGCTACAGTATAAGCACCAAGTTGTAGAGCAGCTCATTCTTGGCTTTGAGTCGACGAGATGGTATACACAGCTGTGTGTGCTCCTCCACTCATTGGTGCCTCACACAGAGGTGACTAGAAGCAGCACACTATATGTGCAAGGTCTGTTCTCCTGAATGTACATGCCCAATGGCATAGGTAGGTTTAGCATAGGACCTGCCTGACTGAGACCACGTTGGCGCGGGTAGGTGGCCACAAATATGTTTTGATCAAAATATATTGGCTAAGAGTCTCAGATTTTATCATATCAGAGTGAGGGCTTAGTCCATATATAATATTTGCATCTATTGTATATTATTTTACCAGATTTTTTTCTTTATAAATGTTGCCATGTACATCCACATATTTAGTTATCATATCGAGCAGGATTTTTGCATCCTTTTTCTGTGATTTTTGACACAGTGATAGAGGGCAGGCTGTCAGTCACTGACAGGACACCTCCTTGACTTCAAAGCTCAGAATGAGCAGGCTTTTTAATGCATAAATTACACGTTTTAAGGAAACTACACAGGGTTGTTCAAAATTATGGAGACAAATATACATAAATAAATAGAAAATGGTGGTTGGGAATGGTATCTTGTATCTGGCATGTTGCTGAGTGGAAGGGGCAAATCTGTAAGGGGTGATGTCTAACAAAGCAGCCATTTTGAAAGCCGCCATCTTGAAACCAAGGCAATATTTTCAGGAAGGAGCATCATTTGGCTTTTAGAGCAGTGAGTTTGCTGGAATGATTTTCGTCTGCTTATAACATTTGCAGAGCCCCTGAGGGACCCGTAGGGTGGAATCCCACGATAAGTGACCCCATTTGAAAATTATACCCCTAAATTTATTTATCAGGGGGTGGAGTGGTGAGCATTTTGACTAGAGATAAGTGAAGTATTGGAAAATTTGATTCAGCTGCTGAGACGAATTTTACTAAAAAATTGACTTTGTGACTAATTAGTTTGTAAGTAGTTGGTGCAATAACAAGGAGTGGAGATTGTGCCACCCCCCTTCATTGTACCCCTCAGGTGCCTGGGTTCATAGTCGATTGTTGATCTGACATTAACATTAAAGTTTAAAATAAAAAAATAAAGAAATAAAATCATACTTACTTCATCCATTTGATCGCGATGGGTGAGACGCCTCCATCTTGATTGAAAATCCAGTGCAAAATCTCACAGGTCAATGGTGATGTCACCACGTTGGCCATCGTGGTGATGTCATACATCACCACACATTTTGCATTGGATCTTCAATCAAAATTACGGCAGCCGGCTCTTCGCACACAAATGGATGAGGCGAGTATGATTTTGTTTTTCATTTTTAACGCCATTCAGGAAAAATTGATTTGTTACCGTGAAGCACAAGGAAATTCTGCTGCAAATCAAATTTTCCCTGAAATTCGGATTGAAGTCTCAGATGCCCACCATGTGCCATCTGAGACATACTGCACCCTTTAAATTGTAAGATGGGTACTGAAATGCCTTAAATATGGATGGAAACTGCTGTTTGGGCATGCTGCAGGATTCAGACGGGGAAGATCAGCTTTTGCCTCTTGCAGTGCAGGTTTTGATGGATTGGTTTAAGGGCGCCATGTAGCTATTGAACAGGCTCTGGGGACCAGTACAGCCTTTTTCTGACAACCGTACTTTCAGCGAATCAAAGTTGAAATGGTATTCGATCCGAATTTCAGGAAAAATTTGATTTGCACCGAATACAAATGTCCTCGTGCTTCGTGGTAACGAATCATATATTTTTCCTAAAATGGCTGCTGCACGTGTTAGAACATGGAGCAAGGAACTCTGGGAAAGATGTATACCCACAATGCCATGCATGCAGCCAATCAGCAGCTAGCCAGCCCAGTGATGTCACAGCCCTATAAATACCCTCAGCCATCTTGGATTCTGCCATTCTCCAGTGAACTTACAACAAGCAGAGACATGACAGGCGTTAGGGACCGTGATAGGAAATACTTCATTGTGCTGAGATAAAGATTTACAAGTTCAGGGAAACCTTATTCAAGGTGTAGGGAAAAGATAGGGAGGCATTATCTACACTGTAAAAGGAGAACATGGGGCAATAGTGGGGTATACAGCCTGGGTAATAGGAGTGGTTCTATTACACCTTGCTGCACTAATTGGGGATCCAAATTGCTGATACAGCCATTTACGGAGTGTATTAATAGGGAAAATACATACATCCTATTAGCCGTTCTGCGTTGATTTTACATTGTTTTACTTTATTGGGGGGGTTATTATTTGGAAAAAAAGGGAAAAATATATGTCATAATTGCCATTGAGCTGCGAAGTCACGTACATTTTACTACAGCCATTTTCGAGGTGTATTAAAAGGATAGATAGTAGTTCCCATTACCCGTTCGGCGGTGAATTGTGATTGTTATATTTCTTTTTTTGGTGTCTTCAGAAATAGAAAAAATAATGCGTCTTAATTGCCGTTCTGGGGTGAATTGTGACTTTTTTTTTTGGGGGGGGGGGTAAAATAGTAAGATTAAAAAAGATTAAAAAAAAAAAAAAATATATATATATATATATATATATATATATATATATATATATAATTAGTCTCCACTCTGTTGGGGGCTGGGGGGGAGAGGTCTCTACTGGTATAAGCATTTAATAGAACAGGTTCTGTAGAGGCATATGTGGAATCAGCTGACAATGGTGTAAAAGGAGTGCATTTTTTCTTGACACTAACATCGACCTGTAAGGCTCATTTCACACTTGAGTAATTTGCTCAGTTTTGGCCCCATAACTGCCCAAATACTTTATTTGTGCAGCGATTCTAAGAGCGAAGCCTATCATCTGCGTGTCATACTGTCTCACAGTATTGTTTTACTACCACAGCAGACACCCTATGCGTGTTACTGCAAGGCACAGTGTTCTACTCCGATATACAAGCTCTCTGCAGCCAAGAAATAGCTATTTTTTTAACACAATTCGCCACAAATAAATTCAGATCAAATTAAATCTTTTCAGAAATTTTTGAGAAATTTGCTCATCTCTAGCCATCATCATTGGTTCTATTCTGTGATACATACAACGTTTTGATCACTTTTAATTTTGCTCTTTGGACAGCAGTATAAAGAAAAGGCAGCAATTCTGCCATTTCCTTTTGGGTTTAGTTATTGCAGTGTGGCATGTTACCTTCATTCTGCTGGTCAGTATGATTACAGAGATACAAATTGTATATATATATACAGTACAGACCACAAGTTTGGACACACCTTCTCATTCAAAGAGTTTTCTGTATTTTCATGACTATGATAATTGTAGATTCACACTGAAGGCATCAAAACTATGAATTAACACATGTGGAATTATAGACTTAACAAAAAAGTGTGAAACAACTGAAAATATTAAGTACTAAGTACTAAGTCTTATATTCTAGGTTCTTCAAAGTAGCCACCTTTTGCTTTGATTACTGCTTTGCACACTCTTGGCATTCTCTTGGTGAGCTTCAAGAGGTAGTCACCTGAAATGGTATTCCAACAGTCTTGACGGAGTTCCCAGAGATGCTTAGCACTTGTTGGCCCTTTTGCCTTCACTCTGCGGTCCAGCTTACCCCAAACCATCTCGATTGGGTTCAGGTCTGGTGACTGTGGAGGCCAGGTCATCTGGCATAGCACCCCATCACTCTCCTTCTTGGTGAAATAGCCCTTAAACAGCCTGGAGGTGTGTTTGGGGTCATTGTCCTGTTGATAAATAAATGATGGTCCAACTAAACGCAAAACCGGATGGAATAGCATGCCGCTGCAAGAAGTATGCCTTCAATTTTGAATAAATCCCCAACAGTGTCACCAGCAAAGCCCCCCCACACCATCACACTTCTTCCTCCATGCTTCACGGTGGGAACCAGGCATGTAGAGTCCATCCGTTCAACTTTTCTGCGTCGCACAAAGAAACGGTGGTTGGAACCAAAGATCTCAAATTTGGACTCATCAGACCAAAGCACAGATTTCCACTGGTCTAATGTCCATTCCTTGTGTTCTTTAGCCCAAAACAAGTCTCTTCTGCTTGTTGCCTGTCCTTAGCAGTGGTTTCCTAGCAGCTATTTTACCATGAAGGCCTGCTGCACACAGTCTCCGCTTAACAGTTGTTGTAGAGATGTTTCTGCTGCTAGAATTCTGTGTGGCATTGACCTGGTCTCTAATCTGAGCTGCTGTTAACCTGTGATTTCTGAGGCTGGTGACTCGGATGAACTTATCCTCCGCAGCAGAGGTGACTCTTGGTCTTCCTTTCCTGGGGCAGTCCTCATGTCAGCCAGTTTCTTTGTAGCGCTTGATGGTTTTTGCAACTGCACTTGGGGACACTTTGAAAGTTTTCCCAATTTTTCGGACTGACTGACCTTCATTTCTTAAAGTAATGATGGCCACTCGTTTTTCTTTACTTAGCTGCTTTTTTCTTGCCATAATACAAATTCTAACAGTCTATTCAGTAGGACTATCAGCTGTGTATCCACCTGACTTCTGCCCAACACAACTCATGGTCCCAACCCCATTTATAAGGCAAGAAATCCCACTTATTAAACCTGACAGGGCACACCTGTGAAGGGAAAACCATTTCAGGTGACTACCTCTTGAAGCTCATCAAGAGAATGCCAAGAGTGTGCAAAGCAGTAATCAAAGCAAAAGGTGGCTACTTTGAAAAACCTAGAATATAAGATATATTTACAGTTGTTTCACACTTTTTTTGTTAAGTATATAATTCCACATGTGTTAATTCATAGTTTTGATGCCTTCAGTGTGAATCTACAATTATCATAGTCATGAAAATACAGAAAACTCTTTGAATGAGAAGGTGTGTCCAAACTTTTGGTCTGTACTGTATATATATATATATATATATATATATATATATATATATATATATTTACATTTCACACAAAGCATTTTATCTTTTACGGCGTTCACCTGACGAGGAAGATGTGGTAGATCATATGATAGTTTTATAGAACCAGTCGTTATGTCTAGTGTTGAGCGAATTAAAGCATCTGAAGTGGAATTTGATCCGAAGTTTAGGAAATATTCGATTCTCAATAAATCCCATTTTCCTTGTGCTTCGTGGTAAAAAATCTAACTCATAATGCCATACAGCCAGCCAATCAGCAGATATCCATCCCCTGTGATGTCATAGCCCTAAAAAAGCCTCATCCTGTCCAGCCTCCACCGTTTCATTGTGAGCTGTGCTTTGGGAGAGACATGACCAGCTCTAGGAACAATGTTGCCAAAAGCTTTAATTTGTAAAATATTGGATAGAAAGTGTGCAGGGACAATGTAGGGAGAGTTTTTTAGACACTGCAGGGATAGTGCAAGGGCAATGCAGGCTTAGAGTAATCACCTTGTGCATCTTGTTTACCTGCTGCCACAATTCCAGTTAATCAGTGAGTTTATAAATACAATTATTGTGCCACAGTATTAAAGTGTGGTCTAATATATTGTTGTCTGCATCTTGTTGAAGCGCTGACATTCACAGTTAATCTGTTACATTACTGAAACGGTTGCTGTACACTATGGCCAACAGACAGTTGCATGGGCCCAAGTAAGGTATGATGCTGGCTGTGCTCCGTTTTTCAGCAAGAATGAACTTTTTGAGGATAGTCAGTAGCTACAGGCCAGCACAGTCTGGGAGATGAGGTCCCCAGTTATTTTACATATAAAGTTACTGTTACTGTACAGTATGTCCAACAGACAGGTGCCAGGGCCCTCCGAGGGAATGGGCAGTGGCAAATATGTTGCTGTAGCCGGTAGAAAAAGCAGTAGAAGAAGGGAAGTGGTAGCAACAGCTGCAGCAACAGAACAGATCTGCCACTGTCATCCACCAGTCGTGTTTTGACAACCACTCCCGCTGTCCTCGATTGGTTTACTCGGTCTTCAACAGCCAGGAGTCTGTGAGTTCCTCTGACACCACACTTAGTTGACATGGCCCAGGAACAAGCACTGTGCCCTCACTTGTCCTGAATCTGCCTTCTTCCTTTCCATCTCCTTTTGCCAGGCAAGTAAAGTATGCCATTAACTCTGTTCTGCTCTTCAGCAAGGAAGATATTATTGTGGAAAGTCAGCAGCTGCTGCCCAGCTCAGATTTGGAAGAGAGGTCCTCTGCTTCTTCCTGTAGGCATGCAAGTAGTGACTGAGGTCAGTCGCGTGGGAACAGGTGTTGCAAGTGGTCAGGGACATGGCCATGAGACTGGTGAGTGTGATATAAGCGATGAGTAGAGAGTAGGGGATGATGTAGCAGATCGTACGTGGAAGGCAGATGAAGAGGGGGCTTCATCATCATCAGGGAAGAGGGTGTCAGCTTGCTTATGAGATAGCAGCTGGGTGGTAGTGTGCGGCCAACTCAGCAAGGTGCCAGCAGGGTGGCAACAGTGTGGGATCTGGAACCAAATGTGCCCAGGGTAGACTATCTGCTACTCAGGAGCCTACCTTTCCATAAAAAACTAGCGGTGTATGTCTTCATAGAGTCAGTGGCAGGCAGTCATAACGTAGAAGTGTGGGTACATTCCATATTCGCTGGTGTGGGATTTTTTCATCAAGCCGCCAGAGGATGTCAGTATGGTCGTATGTACGATTTGTGGGCAGAAGGTGAAGCATGGCAAGGGTGCCAATGTTGGAACCACGGCCCTGCATCAACAAATGGAGCATCATCATAAAGTGGTCTGGGAAAACAGACATGTTAATGTAGTGTCACAGCATGATGCAGCAACCACTGCATCTCCCAGCAGCCCACACCCCTTCACCAGAAATCAGGGCTCCATCACCACAGAAGAAGGGAGCTGTCTTTCCATACCATTGTCTAATGGTCCTCCTCCTACTCCTCATCATGCGTTTTGCCAGCAATTGATCACCGAGTAGACTGCACAATAAACAAACACACACTATGCGTGCATTCATCCAACTGCGTAGAGACTGAATGTGCTCCTGGCCAAGTTGCTGTTGCTACAGTCCCTCCCTTTCCATGTGGTTGACTCTATCCATTTCAGAAAAGTCGTAGCTTGTACCGAGCTAAGGTGAAGAGTCCCACGTCACTACTTCCTCTGGATCAACTTGTAGGAAAACAGGCCGAACTGGATGGACAGATGTCTTTTTTTCAGCCTTATAAACTATGTTACTTATTTAAAAATGTTGTACCAGCTCTGCACAATATGTTCAGTAAAAGGTTGGCCAGTCCTTGAGCCTGTCGGTGTCTGGTACAGTTCATGACAGTGCCAACGTGTGGAGCTATAACTATGGTCAAAGACAATATCTATCCTTTATGGCCCACTGGGTAAATGTGGTTCTGGACCAGGCACACCAGCAACTTGGCCAGGTGATGGCATTGCCGCCTCCGTGTTCTCATGCTGTGATTCCAGCGCCAATGTCTTCCTCATCCTCCTCCTTGTTCTCAGCCTCCACTGTAGGCACAATTCTGAGTGGCCCTCCAGCATACCACCTATGCAGAGCACAATGTGTCATGTTATTCTGCACCTGGCCAGCCTGGGCAAACTGAGTCTAACTGGGGAGGAACTGCTCTGCATCATCAACCAAGGCATCAAATCCTATCTGTCTCTTCACCTACTGGAGATCAGAAACATGGTCACCGATAATGAGAAGAACATTCTAACAGTGCTGCATCAAGAAGGGCTGACCCATGTGCCCTTCATGGCGCACGTGTTTATTCTGGTTGTAACCCGGTTCCTGAAATCTTCCACCCAACTGCAAGATGTCTTTAAAATGGTCAGAAAACTGTGCATGCACTTTAGCAACTCTTACACTGCAAAACAATGAACGATTTCTTGATTATGCAGGCAGATAGGAGTACTCCCCTGTGTAACTTTGATGTTAGCCAGTGGCAGCTCAGACGTGACACCTGTCATGTGTTAAGGTCCTTCGTGGACCGACACAAAGGACCTTTATTTGTCAGTCACCAGGACTACAGGATGAATGTTATTCCATGCCTTCACTGCCTGGAGCAGCTGATAATCTGGTTGGCCAGGGGACAGGAGACACAGTGCCTACATCCCATGGCCACCTGAGCCCTGTGGGGGCTGAACTGGTGGAGGAGGAGGTCATTAATGAGCTGAACGACGATGAGGAAGACCAGGCACAAGACCATGACAGACCATGGCAGCATACAGTGGAGATGGAGGCACTGAGTCCCTCCAATTCCCTTGTGCAAATGGCCAGATGCATGCTGAGTTGCTTGCATTGTGACAGCCACATTATCACCATTAGGCAGAAGGAGGACTACTGGCTCTCCATGATGTTAGATCCTGGCTCCTGGCCCAAAATTTGAGCCTTTTTTTCAGCTTCTGAGAGAGATGATCAACTTAACTACTATAGAAACATCCTAGGTAGTCAGTCACTGCCTATGTGCACCATCACCCATCCTCATGAAGGTCTGACTGGGGGAACCCTCTGCACTCACGATCCACTGCCATGACCCCTGGAGGAGGGGGGGACAGCACCAGCTCCATCAGCAGCATCATAAGTCTTGTCTCTAATGAGCACTTTTCTTCACCTGCCTACAGAAGAAACCACTCAGCAGCAAGACTTGGAGCAGAACCTGAACCAGCAGGTGGTAGCACTTGGACTGCACCCTGTCATCCGAGATCCCCTGGACTACTGGGCAGCCAAACTTGATTTGTGGCCGCAACTGGCCCAGTTTGTACCAAACAAGCTTTCCTGCATGGCCAGTATTGTGACAGCAGAGTTAGTGTTTAGTGTGGAGGGGGGCATAGTTACCCCTAAGTGAACTCACCTTTCAATTCTAATACTGGATAAGCCAGTATTTTCACAAGCCAGTGCCTGATGAATCAGACTAAATCATTCTGGCAGTAATGTTCTGACTGCAGAGTGCTGCCAAATCAGAACATTGTGAAAAATGACCTATTACTTCCAGTCATGTTCTTCAGCCACTATTCTGATACTGCCACCCGTCTGATGCCAAACACTTGCTGCCTCTGCTGCTGTCTTCTCCTATTGCCATTATCTTGTGCTGATACTGCCACTGCTGTTGTCCCCATCTTCCCACTATGTTGACTCCTCTCACTGTTGCCACCCTCTCCACTCTGTGACTGGACACTATGTTGACTCCTCATGTGGTTGTCACCCTCCCCACTCTGTGACTGGCCCACTCTGTTGATTCCTCATGTGGTTGCCACACTCCTCACTTTTTGTTGGGGCCACTATTGTCCCTGTTTGGCCTTGTTGACTTTAGCATTTATTCTACCCGTTTTCTGATCTGTCAGAAAGTTGGAAAAATGGAAAACATAACTAATCCTGTCTTTTGAGCATCCATAAGGCCTGTATCACACAGTCCCTATTTTGTAGCAGGATATGATCATGATTTGGTAGCCAAAAGCAGGAGTGGGTACAAAACACAGAAGATATGAAAATATTTCCATCACATGTCTCTGTTTTGGACCCACTCCTGTTTTTGCCTTACCAATACTGTTCAAATCCTGCCGAAAAATAAAATAAAATACTGAGTTTGTGATAGAGGCCATTAAGGTCCTGCATGCAAGACTTATTTTAGTTCTGAATAAAGCCCGATATCTGAGGCAAATGGCCAAAACTCTTGGAAATTTAGCATGAGGCCTCTATGAAACGGTCAATATTGTGCAGCAGGATTTGATCAATTAATTAGGAAGGAAGCAAATTTTTTGGAAACATTCAACAAAGCATCTGAATAAAAAATTTGAAAACTACACTCATCTCTACTAACAAGAGATAATGGAAGTAGTAAAAATTATGAATTACTTAGTCACAAAGCTCATTTCTTTGTATGTGTCGGGCGCAATGATGGGGAACTGCAATGGCGCCACCCCCGTCATTGAACCCCTCAGATGCCGCATTGATTGCTGATTGTGGCATCTTAGATTATAATTGAGGCTTTCAAGTGTTAATCTGGTTTAAAAAATGGCTGCCATGGCCATCTTGTTTGAGGACGCTATGTAAAATCTTGCTAGGTGACGAGATCACACTGGCCGGCGTGCTGATATCATAAGTCACTGAACACATGTTGCTAAATATTTTGAAGATGGCAAAGGCGGCCTCTTCGTGCTCAAATGGATGAGGTGAGTATGTTTTTTTCCCCCCACCATTTCAGGGAAAATTGTTTCGTAACCACGAAGTGTGCGGAAAAAAACTCTTCAAAGTGCAATAAAGTAGGGAGTTTATGGCTTTGTATAGTAGAAATAGGGCCAAATGTCCATAAACATTCATCCTCTAAAGTATCCTTGCTTTAGGGCACTACAGTTGTCTGTCCATGTTCCAACTTCTACCTGATTCCTGACTCTTACCCTTCATGACCTGACCTGTTCCTGACTACTGTTTTGAGCCTTAGCTGCCTGCTCTGACATCAGATACGTTTCAAAGATTTCCCCTCGCAGACCCCAGCCGGTTACTAAGTTAGAGTTTAGCTTGACCCCTTGCTGCCCTGCACCAACGCGGTAACCCCGTGGGCATTCTGCCAGGAACACTGGGAGTACTCCAGGAGCTATTGACCTGGTGGCTCCTCCTCAGCAAAGTCCAGAATCCTGTAAGGCGTTAAAATGTGAATACTAGGAGCAGGATAATGCTCTTCAGTTTAGACCAAATTTAAATCAGTTTGTTGAAACAGTGGACCCGTACACTAATCATTACATTTATGAACTGTAGAAGCTTGGCAATAGGATAATGGACAATAAAGTTGTCTCCACATAAAAAAAGAGTAATTTAAATTTAAAATATAAAATGGCAACTCTAAGTTGAGCTGTTATGGAGAGAGATACTGCAACTTGAAGAGCTGCCAGTGCAGAGCGTGTGGAGTGCATCAAGAGGAGAAGTTATATGACCTGTAAAGCAAAACAGCCAACATCACTGCTGCCAAGCAGAGGGAAACTCAGAGAGTGTAAGAAGCCAGAAGGACAGTGAGCTGTCACGAACCAGCGGGTGTGAACCCACTGTGCCACGCGTCCTACCTCCTCTAAGAGTGTTGTCTAAGTGAACTCCTCGTTTTTCACAGTACCCCTTGTGGTGATGATAGACTTTCCCAAGAGGAACTCCAGGTCGCTACCTTTTGAGGAGGATTGGTACATGAGGCAGGTGGTCCAGACGGACGAAAAGGTATCTGAGCAAGGTACCAGAGGTTACAGACCTAGTCAGCAGGCCGAGTCATAACCAGAAGCAACAGTGCAGGACTGAAGGATGAGGCAGAAGCGAAGTCAAACAAACAATAGGTCAGGGCAGGCGGCACAGGTATAAGTCAGGCGGTCTGAGAAGGGGACTGAGCAACTTATATATGTGCAGGAGGGCTAGGTGTAACGAGTGGCCAGCGGCACGCTCCCTCTGTGTGGCGCCGCCGGCCCCCTCAGCTGCATGTGGTGCGGGGACGCGGGGAGCATCCTCGTCGCCATGGTGATTAGGCGCAGAGGACCCGGCGCACTTCTGGATCTCGTGCGGCCGGCATCTTCCCCACCCCTTAGCATTACGAACATTGAGTGAAGCACTGGCCTGGCAGTCAGCGCTTCACCTAATTAGCATTTACTTAGGGGGCAGCCACGTGGTGCTGACCACACTACATGGCTAATTGTTATTGTTTTGAGTTCGGGTCGACGCCCTGTGTGCATCACAGGTCATGTGACGCTGGCCACGTCACATGACCTAGGGGCTGGCTATTTAAAGAAGGCAATTGCCAGGGCTAGTTGCCTGTTATTGAAGTTCCTTTCTTTGCAGTGCTGTGCGTTATTTGACTTGTGACCTTACCGTGTATCCAGACCTATTGCTTGTGACCTCGACCTCGATTCTGCTTATCCCTCGGCTCCTGACGTACTCTCCCGGTTTGACTTTGCTTAGCTGACTATTCGTATTGTGTTTGTTTGTGCCTGTGTTTGTCTTTTGTTCCTTCCCTATCTCTCACTTATACAGAGTAGGGATTGTCATCCAGTTGTCCCCCTAGGACCCTTAGCCTAGGGTGAGGCAAGTAGGCAGGGACAGTTGTGGGGGAAGTCAGGGCGCACCTTATCACCGTGTGTCTCTCCGTGACACTAGGATTGGTCAGCGAGGTCACATGATCTAACACATAAAGCACAGGAAGTGACGCGTGTCAGCCTTTAAGGAAGTGCTACAGGAAAGAAGCAGCAAGCATTGCTTTGGCCAGGGCTGAAGGGAAACTATGGAGTGGATTCCAGAGCAAAGAGTACCTGCAAGGACAGAGCCCAGGACTGCAGCGGTGTATAGGGAAGCACAGTCAGCAGATCACAGCTGAACATGGTGGTAAGCCGCTGTTACACCAAACAAAGGTATTTAAAAGATCATCAGATCTACCATATTAAGTAGAGACAAGCAAATTTCTCAAAAATTAAATTCGGCCGGTTAGCTGAATTTTCCAAAAAGATTTGATTCGATCTGAATTTATTCATGGTGAATAACGCTAAAAAACAACTACTTCCTGGCTGCAGAGAGCCGGTATAGTGGTGTAGAACACTAGGTAGCAGCAGCAGTAACACACATAGGGAGTCTGCTGTGGGCATGAAACATTACTGTGAGTCAGTATGACACGCAGATAACAGGCATCGCACTTAGAATCACTGCACACTTAAGGTATTTGGGCAGTTATGGAGCCAAAACTGACCAAATTACTCAAGTGTGAACTGAGCCTTACAGGTCGATGTTAGCGTCATGAAGAAGTGCACTCCTTTTACACCGTCGTCAGCTGATTCCACATATACATACAGAACCTTTTCTACTAAACGCTTATACAAGTCGAGTGGAGAGGGTGTCAGTAGTAAGTTTGTGTTGACGTCACTGATTATTTTGACCTTCCTCTGAAGAATAACCCACAAAAAACGGATTTTGTCTGTTGACCATCCACCTTCACTCGGTCAGCATTTGGTCAGTAATCCATCAGTTTTGCTAAAGCCAAACAAAAAACAGGAGTGGATCCAAAATAGAGATGACACATGAATGGAATATTTGCATGTCTTCTGTGTTTTGTAGCTACTCCTGCTTTTGTTGTCACACAGCTGCTACATAGACAGGATCGGTTGTGCATCTCATTTTTCCTTCCTTCAGATCAGAAGAAGGGTCAAATAAATGATGATGTCAACCAGGCCAAAAAGGAAAAATAGTGGCCTAGTCATGGAGTGGGGAGGGTGGGAACATGAGAAGTCCACAAAGTGGCCCAATGACATAGTACTGAGGTGGAAGCAGCATGAGTAGACCACAGAGTGGCCCAGTGAAATAGTCATGAGGTGTCAGCAGCATGCAGATATCACATAGTGGCCTATTGACATAGTGTTGAGGTGGCAGCAGCATGAGGAGACCACAGAGTGGCCCAGTGATATGGTTTTGAGGTGGCAGCAGCATGAGGAGACCACAGAGTGGTGAGGTGGCAGCTGCATGAGGAGAAGACAGAGTGGCCCAGTGACATAGTGTTGAGGTAGCAGCAGCATGATCAGACCACAGAATAGTAATGTGGCAGCAGCATGAGGTGACCACAGAGTGGTGATGTGGCAGCAGCATGATGAGACCACAGAGTGGCCCAGGGACAGAGTGGGGTGTTGTGTGGCAATTCCAGTACCAGCTGAAGATGGTACCTGGCAGCAGGTGTGGCATCAGGCGGTTGACAGCATCAGAATAGTAGTGGAAGCAGGTAGCCAGAAGAAACAGGTCTCTTTTGTCAAAGTGTTGGTGTGGCACCATGGATGATCTATGTAGTCTGATGCATCAGGCACTGGCATGTAGAAATCCAGGCAGATCCACACCTGATTCATCTTCACAAAGTATTCACTTAGAGGGTAGAAGCAGCACAGCTGTACCTTAAGAAAAGTTAAATATGTCCATTTATATGAAGAAATCCTCTTTAGGGAGTATAGGGTGCACGTTGTAATTCAGGTCCTGGCTTCAAGGTCCTGCACAAACATCCATGTAGAAAATCCGCAGCACTCCAAAAAGGTTGCATCAAACTTGGTATTTATTCATACAGCAATAACAGCATAGCGACATTTCGTCTCAGTTGAGACTTTTTCATCTTCACAAAGGTCAGTCTCTCCACATTTTGGTTGGAAAGGCGAGTTCTCTTTGGGGTAATGGTGCCCCCAGACGTGCTAAACACCTGCTCTGATGCCAAACTACTGGCCGGGCAGGAAAGCTTGTCCAGGGCAAACTCTGATAATTGCGGCCACAAATCCACGTAGTCCAAGTATGTCACAACCTGCTGGTTCAGATTCTTCTCTATGTCTAGTTTCTGCTGCAGGTGAGTAGTTTCTTCAGTAGGCGGGTAAAGAAAACTGCTTATAAGCGACTCTAGACTAGTTGCTGCTGATGGAGCTGGTACTGCTCCTGATCCTGCCCCCCACCCTAACAGTCATGACAGTGGAATGTGAACACAGATGGCCCCCTGGGCAAACATGTGTGAGGATGGACGATGGCGCACATAGTCAGGGGCCAACTGACTACATAAGATGTCTTGATAGTAGTTCAGTTTGCCCTCCCTCTCAGCGGGTATGAAAAATGCCCCCAACTTGGGACTGGTAGTGAGGGTCTAACATGGTGGAGAGCCAATAGTCATCCCTCTGGCGAATGGTGACAGTTGGGCTGTCACTATGCAAGCAAGAAAGCATGAATCGGGCCATTTGCGCAAGTGACTCAGAGGGACTCTCTGCCTCCATCTCCACTGCATACTGCCATGGTGTGTCGGGGTCCTCTTTCTTGTCTTCCTCATGGCCCTATAGCTCCTATGGCTGCTCCTGCTCCTCCTCTCCTGTTACCTGTGTAGAAAAACCACCCATTTCTCTACACATTGCTTGTGCTCAAATGTCCTGCTCTAGTTCGGCACCCACAGGGCTTATGTGGCTGTTAAATGTATTTGCCACATCTCCTGTCCCCTGCCAAGCCAGATTTAGCAGTATCTGTTCCAGGACATGAATCAGTGGAATGACGTTGTTAATCCCATAGTCCTGGAGACTGACAAATACAGTGGCCTCCTCGAAGGGCCCGAACAGCGGCAGATGTCACACATGAGCTGCCACTGGCTAACATTGAAGTTACACAGAGGAGTACCTTTGTTTGCCTGCATCATCAATAAATAGTTTATTGCCATTCTCAGTTCATATAATCGGTCCAATATATGGAGGGTGGAATTCCAACAGGTGGAAACGTCACATATCAGCCTATGTTGGGGGATGCCGTTCTGCCGCTGTAGCTCAAGGAGGGTGTCCTTTGTGATGTACAAGTGTCTGAAGTGCATGCAAAGTTTCCTGGCCATTTTCAGGATACCTTGCAGATGGGCGGAAGACTTCGAGAACCGCTTTACAACCAGATTGAACATGTGCGCCATGCAGGGCGCATGGCTCGGCCCTCCTTGATGCAGCGCCAACACAATGTTCTTCCCATTGCTGATCACCATGGTTCCGATTTTGAATTGTTGAGGAGCAAGCCAGGATTCAATTTCTTGATGAAGGATGCGGAGCAGTTCCTCCCCTGTGTGACTCTATTCGCCCAGGCAAACCAGTTGCAGAACACGTGGCACCGCCGTGCCCTTCACATGTGGTATGCTGGAGGGGAACTGTGAATTGTCCCTGCAGTGGAGTCTGAGGAAACGGTGGAGGATGCGGAGGCAGAGGCAGACATTGTCGCACGACCAATAACATGAGAGCATGGAGGTGGAAGCGGCGTCACCTGGCCAAGTTGCTGGTGTAGCTGGGTAGGAATCACATTTACCCAGTGGGCTGTAAATGACACATTTTGCCCTTGCCCGTATTTACATCTCCACACGTTGGCGCTGCCGTGCACTGACGCCGACAGGCTCAAGGACTGGGCCAGCTTCTGATATACATATGTGTGCAGGGCTGATACTGACTTTTTCGCAAAGAAATGATGGCTTGGGACTCTCCACCTCGGCCTGGCACAAGCCATTAGTTCTCTGAAAGGTACAGAGTCCACCACTGGGAAATGGAGGGACAGCAGAACCAGCAACTTGGCCAGGAGCACCTTCAGCTTTTTCGCCGTTGGGTGAGTGCACACATACTGTTGTCTCTTGGCAATCGGTTTGGTGATCGATTGCTGACTGAATGACTGATGAGGAGAAGCAGGAGCATCAGGATCAGCAGATGTTGGGAAGAACAAACAGTTCCTATCGGCTGAGGAGGAGGTGGAGCTTTGACTGCATGAAATTGGGTGTGTGCCACTGAGTGATGCAGCGGTTGCTGCGACAGCCTGGATCACCACATCGGAGCGATGGTTCTCCCAGGTGGCTATGGTGGCGCTTCATGTGTTGATGCCAACATTGGCACCCTGGCCATGCTTCACCTTCTGTCAACCTAACAAAAAATCACCACACTGCCGAGTATGGCATTTTCCCCCCAACACTTCGCGCTGACTGCCTGCTACCATTGCCTCTGTGAACCCCTGCACCACTACTTAGGTAGGCTCCTGTGAAGGGGGTGGTCTATCCCGGGCACGTTTGGCTCCGGAACTCCTACTGCTGCCACCCTACTTACTCAGAGCCAAGCTGTCACCCTGATGGCTAAGCTGCTGCCTCACACGCAAGCTGCCATCCTCTTCTCTTGATGATGATGATAATGATGAAGCCCCTAAATCACCTGGCTTCCAAGTGTGATCGGCTGCAGCATTATTATTATCCGCTACTGTCTGCATGTCACTGATGTCCCCCTCAACGGTCTCAGGGCCAGGAGCCTGACCGCTCGCAAACACCTGGTCCCTCGTGACTCTCCTCATCACTACTTGCCCTCTTACTGGAGGAAGCGGTGGATGTCTCATACAGATCGTGGCTGGGCAGTAGCTGCTGACTGTCGTCTAGTAGCTCATCCTCGCTGAAAAGTGGAGCCAAACTTACGGAATGTAATACTTCTCGCGTTAAGGGAACACAAAATGACAGAGGAAGGTTTCGGACAGGTGGGGGCACAAGGCCTGCTCCTGGGTCATGCCAACTAAACGTCGCGTCAGAGGAATCCACCGACTATTGGCAGGGGGTGTCTGATGTCACTTGGGATGAAATCGAAGACAGAGTCAACCATTTAAGCACCACTGGGTTGCTGGTGAAGACACGACCGCTTTATGACATGGGAGCTCAGGCATCTCACTGCGACTCCTGCTGCCACCCTGTTCTTCTGCTGCCTGTGACAGAAACATTTTGCCCACTGCCCTTTCCCTTTGAAGGGCCTGTCACCTGCCTGTCTGACATACTGTATAATAAAAGAATGAAACTAAAATTAAAATAATACCGCCCAAAAAAGGCTGTAGTACAATGTTACTTAACCGCTGAACGACAATTATATATATATATATATATACATATATATATATATATATATATATATATATATATACACTCTTTTTCCTATTTCTACACCCCAAAAAAAGAAATATAGCAATCTCAACTCACTGTAGAACAGGTGATGGGACGTACGTATATTTCCTTTTTCTACACCACATAAATGGCTGTTGTACAATGTTACTTCAGTGCTGAACGGCAATTATGACCTATATTTTTACCTTTTTTTCCCTATTAATGCACCCCCCACCAAAAAAACAAACAAAAAACAATGTAAAATCAACAAAGAATGGCTAATGGAACTTAAGTAACTTTCCTAATAATACTACCCGCTGAACGGCAATTATGACATATTTTTTCTTTTACCCAGGCTGTACCCTCCCCTATTGCACCCGGTTCTCCTTTTATAGTGTAGATGATGCTTTCCTATCCTTTCCCTACACCTTGAACAATCTTTCCTAGAACTTGTAAATCAATTTTTCAGCACAATAAATCTTTCCTAGCACTGTCCCTAGCACCTGCTGACGTCTCTCCCTACAAGTTCACTGGAAAATGGCAGAATCCAAAATGGCTGAGGCTATTTATAGGGCTGTGACATCACAGGGCTGGCTGGCTGCTGATTGGCTGCATGCATAGCATTGTGTGTGATCCCTCGTTCCCAGAGTTCTTTGCTCTATGTCCTAACTTGTGCAGCAACCATTTTAGGAAAAAATGTGATTCGTTACCATGCAGCGTGAGGAAATCGGATTCGGTGCGAATCAAATTTTTCGGATCGAATTCCACTTCATCAACTTCGATTAGCTCATCTCTAATATTAAATAGTCCCTATGACAAGATCCAACTCTATTATAAGTATTAAGGATGTGACAAGGGAAATTACCTAAGCCAGTTATCCATCCACAGACAGCTGTTTCGGGGTATTGCCCCTCATCAGTATGGAGTATGATGAGGGGAGCAATGCCTTGGAGACTACCCAAATCAAACAAAAGCTGATCTTAGGGATACCAGTTACAAAAAAACAATGTGGAGCCTCATTTAAGAGTATCAACGCAGTAATCCAAAGTGCAAAGCTCCCTAGGAAACTGTAATGTGCAACATAACCATGGATCCCCAGTCATTGGTTTTTAATACTGCAAAAACCTATATTTATTGGGACTAGTGCTCAGTGAACATACTTACAGCAGTTATATTGTTATTACTTCTCTTTGGCTCTCTTTCCAGTGGGTGTTTAAGGTGCTGATCAGCTTCCCTATTTAGCTGGGCTGTGGATCCACCTCCATGCCTGAGAGTTGAGGTGTTCTAGTCTCTAGTTAAGGTATGGTCTGAATGCCCATGTACTATACTCTGCCTTCCTACTGAACTGTCTCTGTTCCTTGCCGCCTTCCCCGACCTTGGAACTGCTATCTGGAATAATCACGGACTGCCCTGATCTTAGACTGCTGTAAAACTTCACCTTTTGCCTTAATCTTTGGTGCATTCCACTGGTGTTTCTGACTCCATGGGTCAGTAGCCAACTACACCAGGACTACTTCAGGAGGTAGAAGCCAGGTTGGTTCAGTGCAGCGAAGTCCAAATCTGGGTATAAAGGTTAAAGCGTTAATATCAGGGAACGGCCAGGACGATGCTCTTAGGTCTAGCTCACAGTCAAACTGTTTGGAACAAACCAATTGCTCGTTAAAGCTGTTTTGAGACTGTAACCGTGCTAGTCGTCACTTGTGAGAACTCTGTGACCGGCAAAGTCTAAAGTGAGATCAGTAAAGCCATTGTTTTCCAGTTACAAGTGTTTCCACCTGATTTTTTCTGCTATCCACAAGTGGAGAATCATACACACCACTCAGCAAAGCATAGTGTCCCTCGTAATAAGGGCCGGACCACTATTTACATCCCTTTAGGGCGCTTGTTGGCTAATTTGCATAACAAATCCAGCTATCAGCAATAAAAAGTGGTCAGTGGGCACAATGATATGATTTTTAGGTATTTAAGTGCCAGAGACACAGGAGCCAACTAGCAGGCCTATCACATTCACTGTCTACCAACTTGGCAGCAAAGTATGGTTACACAACTAAGCTCAGTGGTCCGGCTGACTCCCTAGGAAACAAGCTGGTAACCCAGGGTCTGTGGCTCAATATCTCCATCTCAAAACTTTTTTCTAGTGACTCATGCAGTCTGGCAGAGTCTCCCCTACTAAGAACTGGTTCCTATGTGGAGATAACAAGGAGCTCTGACTTATCTCCTTATATACAGTTTCTAGATTAACTAGTCCCTTCTAATGGGAAAGGAGGTACAATTTTTATCATAGACTTGTATAGAGTTTCAGTGCAAGTACATGGGAATGACTGATTATCTTTTCCATATCTAGACAAGTCTTCAGGCATAAACAACAAAGCTAAACCAGCCAAGAAGGTCAGCACGTCTGTTTTTCCCTCCAAAACTTTGCATAGGTAGAAAGTCATAAAGCCTCCCAGTATTAGCTGGCTGTGAATTAACCCTTTAAACTGTGCAATGCAACTATAGTGTAATAACAGTGCAAATGAACAGGATGTATTAAAATAATACAAAATCACTGTATATTGTAGCATTACATATTGTGTGATCAGAACCTGCTGCACACGGCAGGATGAACTGATTTCTTCTCAATTCTCTCAGGGATTTTTACCATTTTCATAATTTAATAAAATAAGAGCCTGAAATAAGTTGAAGAAGAGAAATATTAGAGAAGAGAATCTGGAATTATCCGGGTGACGTTCCTCTGCACCTGGAGCTCTGTGCTGATGGTTTCTATATAGTGCGGCCTGGAGAGCTGAGGATCTGCAGAGCTGTCACTAAGAGCATGAAATCACATCTGTCTGTGTGCATGGATCTATCTCTGGTGGATGCAGCAGCTTCTGTCTGTACTGTTATATTCTGGATCCTGTGTGCATCATGCTGTGGAGACACAAAAGCAGAGCCGTCACCATCACAATGTCTTCTTGAATTCATTGACTCTAGATTTACCTTTCAAAATAATTTGAATGGAGACTTCATTATCGGAGGACTATCATCTGTCGGGTCAGTCATGACTAGAAAACCCAGTTTTAAAAACTGTGAAAAAAGACTTTTATGTGCTTTGTAAGTCTTTTACTCTCACTCGTACATTGTCTTATTTCAGTCGTATCTTTGTAAATTCATCTACTTACAGTTTTAGATCACCAGTACCAGGAGATATTTCAGAATGTTGAAGGATATGGTGTCTTTGAATTGGTGGCTATGTATTTTTTCTTCCTGATGAAACCATACGTCTGACCAGGTTTCCACTTCCATCCAAATTTATTGCGAAGCACGTTACAAATCAGATATTTCCGGGCTACAGAGAGACTTTATATCTGTATACAACATTGTGCATTGCAGAAACATGCATAGCTCCTGCGCTGTGGTAGTGAAACAGTTACTTTGCATCTGAATAAATAACTCAAGTTTGAACTCAGCCTTACTGGTCAATGTTACTGTCAGGTATAAAGAACCGTGCAGTGGCCAAAGATTCTACTATAGTGTGAAAGAGCGCACTCCTCTGATCTGTCATAAGAACAACCCCAAAAAAACGGATCCTGCCTTTTGAGCATCTGCCTTCACACTGTCAGCATTTGGTCAGTAATCCATGAGTATTGCTAAGGCCAAAAAAAACAGGAGTGGATCCAAAACAGAGATGACACATGATTGAAGAGTTTGCATGTCTTCTCTGTTTTGCACCCACTCCTGGTTTTGTCTTCCAAATCATGAGCATATCCTGATCCAAAATAGGGACCATGTGATACAGGCCTTGCAGATGCTCCAGAGACAGGATCTGTTGTTGTTATCATTTTCCTATCCTTCTGACAGATCAGTAGAAGGGTAAAATAAATGGTGATGCCAACAAGGCCAAACAGGGACAATAGTGGCCCCGTCACAGGAGTGGGGAGGGTGGCAACAGCATGAAGGTCAACACAGTGGCCCAGTTACATTATAGGGAAGGTGCCAACTACATGAGGAGTCATCACAGTGGCCCAGAAACAGAGTGGAGAGGGTGGCAAGCGCACGAGAAGTCAACATAGTCATCCAGACCCAGAGTGATGCATGAGGTGTCAACACAGCCTGTCTCGAGCAATAAAGATTAGAATCAATGAACATAAGTCTAGCATTTGGAAGGAACTGAGAATGGAAAGTAAGGTGGATACAGTGGAGGTGAAAAAACAAGGTGAAATTACTGTTGATCGACATTTTTATGATTGGGCCCTCAAGTGTCAGATCTTAGGTGGCATATCCTGGAGGTAGTGAAAAGTGGAGATGATAGTGGAGGATAACAGTAGCAGATTGTTACAAAGACAGAGCTTTTGGATAGTGAAACTGCAATCTTTAATACTTAAAGGGTTAAATAAAATTTGTAGCTTTACTGCATTTATATGTTTGATCACTTTCAGTACCGAGCCAATTTTCACCTTAAATCCCAGGCCGATTTTTGCTAATTTGACATGTGTCACTTTATGTGGTAATAACTTTAGAACGCTTTTACTTATCCAGGCCATTCTGAGACTGTTTTCTCGTGACAAATTGTACTTCATGAGAGTCATAAATCTGAGTCAATATATTTCACCTTTATTTGTGAAAAAATCCCAAATTTACCAATAATTTTGAAAACTTTTCAGTTTTCTAAATTTCAATTTATCTGCTTTTAAAACAGAAAGTGATACCTCATAAAATATTTATTACTTAACATTCCCCATACTATATGTCTACTTTATGTTGGCATCATTTTGTAAATGTTATTTTATTTTTTTAGGAAGTTAGAGGGCTTAGAAGTTTATAAGCCATTTTTCAAATTTTCAACAAAATTTCCCAAACCATTTTTTTTAGCACCAATTCAGATATAAAGTGATTTTGTGAGGCTTACCTAATGGAAACCACTAATAAATGACCCCATTTTAGAAACTACACCCCTCAAATGATAAAAAACTGATGTTACAAACTTTGTTAACCCTTGAGGTGTTCCACAAGAACTAAAGGAAACCCTCAAAAAGTGACCTCATTTTGGAAACTACACCCTTCAAATAATATA
>ONZH01000692.1:0-63379 GCA_900303285.1 Rhinella marina | reverse complement strand
TTTCAGTGATTGCTCCATTAACACAGGTGTGGGTGTTGATGAGGACAGGGCTGGAGATCAATCTGTCATGATTAAGTAAGAATGACACCACTGGACACTTTAAAAGGAGGCTGGTGCTTGGCATCATTGTTTCTGTTAACCATGGTTATCTCTAAAGAAACACGTGCAGTCATCATTGCACTGCACAAAAATGGCCTAACAGGGAAGAGTATCGCAGCTAGAAAGATTGCACCTCAGTCAACAATCTATCGCATCATCAAAGAACTTCAAGGAGAGAGGTTCCATTGTTGCCAAAAAGGCTCCAGGGTGCCCAAGAAAGACCAAGCAAGCGCCAGGACCGTCTCTTAAAAGTGTTTCAGCTGCGGGATCAGGCTACCAGCAGTGTAGAGCTTGCTCAGGAATGGCAGCAGGCAGGTGTGAGTGCATCTGCACGCACTGTGAGACGGAGACTCTTGGAGCAAGGCCTGGTCTCAAGGAGGGCAACAAAGAAGCCACTTCTCTCCAGAAAAAACATCAGGGACAGACTGATATTCTGCAAAAGGTACAGGGAGTGGACTTCTGAGGACTGGGGTAAAGTCATTTTCTCTGATGAATCCCCTTTTCGATTGTTTCGGACATCTGGAAAACAGCTTATTCGGAGAAGACAAGGTGAGCGCTACCACCAGTCTTGTCTCATGCCAACTGTAAAGCATCCTGAAACCATTCATGTGTGGGGTTGCTTCTCAGCCAAGGGAATCGTCTCTCTTACAGTCTTGCCTAAAAACACAGCCATGAATAAAGAATGGTACCAGAATGTCCTCCAAGAGCAACTTCTCCCAACCGTCCAAGAGCAGTTTGGCGATCAACAATGCCTTTTCCAGCAAGATGGAGCACCTTGCCATAAAGCAAAGGTGATAACTAAATGGCTCAGGGAACAAAACATAGAGATTTTGGGTCCATGGCCTGAAAACTCCCCAGATCTTAATCCCATTGAGAACTTGTGGTCAATCATCAAGAGACGGGTGGACAAACAAAAACCTACAAATTCTGACAAAATGCAAGCATTGATTGTGCAAGAATGGACTGCTATCAGTCAGGATTTGGTCCAGAAGTTGATTGAGAGCATGCCAGGGAGAATTGCAGAGGTCCTGAAGAAGAAGGGTCAACACTGCAAATATTGACTTGCTGCATTAACTCATTCTAACTGTCAATATAAGCTTTTGTTACTCATAATATGATTGCAATTATATTTCTGTATGTGATAAAAACATCTGACAAACACACATAAAAACCAGAGGGCAGCAGATCATGTGAAAATATAATATTTGTGTCATTCTCAAAACTTTTGGCCATGACTGTAGTGCGTTGGATCTCTCCCCACGTCCCTGTAGCCTTATTTCTGTGCGGCTGCTTTACTGTCCTATGGCATGAATCCTCTTCGCACTCAGGTTCACGCTTTAAACTGGCGTCCCACGTGGACGCTGTCTTGTGCTGTACGCTGGAGCCGATGCAGTGTTCCAATGTGGAGGGGTGTTAGTAGATATATACAGTGCCTTGCAAAAGTATTCGGCCCCCTGGAACTTTTCAACCTTTTGCCACATTTCAGGCTTAAAACAAAAAGATATAACATTTTAAATTTTTAGTGAAAAATGAGCAACAAGTGGGTCACAATTATGAAGTGGAACGAAATTTATTGTATCATTTAAACTTTTTTTGTAATAATAAAACTGAAAAGTTGGGCGTGCAAAACTATTCGGCCCATTTACTTTCGGTTCAGAAAACTCACTCCAGAAGTTCATTGAGGATCTCTAAATGATCCAATGGTGTCCTAAATGACTGATGAAGATAAACAGAATCCACCTGTGTGTAATCAAGTCTCCGTATAAATGCACCTGCTCTGTGATAGTCTCAGGGTTCTGTTTAAAGCACAGAGAGCATCATGAAGACCAAGGAACACACCAGGCAGGTTCTTGATACTGTTGTGGAGAAGTTTAAAGCCAGATTTGGATACCAAAAGATTTCCCAAGCTTTAAACATCCCAAGGTGCACTGTGCAAGCGATCATATTGAAATGGAAGTAGTATCAGACCACTGCAAATCTACCAAGACTCGGCCATCCCTCTAAACTTTCATCTCAAACAAGGAGAAGACTGATCAGAGATGCAGCCAAGAGGCCCATGATCACTCTGGATGAACTACAGAGATCTATAGCTGAGATGGGAGAGTCTGTCCATAGGACAACAATCAGTCGAGCACTTCACAAATCTGGCCTTTATGGAAGAGTGGCAAGAAGAAAGCCATTTCTCAAAGATATCCATAAAAAGTCTCGTTTACAGTTTGCCACAAGCCACCTGGGAGACACACCAAACATGTGGAAGAAGGTGCTCTGGTCAGATGAAGCCAAAATCCAACTTTTTGGAAACAATGCAAAACGATATGTTTGGCATAAAAGCAACACAGCTCATCACCCTGAACACACCATCCCCACTGTCAAACATGGTGGTGGCAGCTTTATGGTTTGGGCCTGCTTTTCATCAGCAGGGACAGGGAAGATGGTTAAAATTGAAGGGAAGATGGATGGAGCCAAATACAGGACCATTCTGGATGAAAACCTGCTGGAGTCTGCAAAAGACCTGAGACTAGGACGGAGATTTATCTTCCAACAAGACAATGATCCCAAACATGAAGCAAAATCTACAATGGAATGGTTAAAAATAAACGTATCCAAGTCTTATAATGGCCAAGTCCAAGTCCAGACCTGAATCCAATTGAGAATATGTGGAAAGAGCTGACTTGCAGCTATAATCGCAGCAAAAGGTGGCGCAACAAAGTATTAATGCAAGGGGGTCGAATAATTTTGCACGCCCCACTTTTCAGTTTTATTATTACAAAAAAAGTAAAAAGTTTAAATGATCCAATAAATTTCGTTCCACTTCACAATTGTGACCCACCTGTTGTTGATTTTTCACCAAAAATTTAAAATGTTATATGTTTTTGTTTTAAGCCTGAAATGTGGCAAAAGGTTGAAAAGTTCCAGGGGGCCAAATACTTTCGCAAGGCACTGTATATATCTGCTAACACCCCTCCACATCAGAACACTGCATCAGCTCCAGTGTACAGCACAAGACAGCGTCCACGTGGGACGCCAGTTTAAAGCGCGAACCTGAGGCCAAAGAGGATTCATGCCGTAGGACAGTAAAGCAGCCGCACAGAAATAAGGCTACAGGGACGTAGGGAAAGATCCAACGCACTACTAACCAGCAGGAGGTGGTAATGTACCAAATATATGTATTAATAAAAGAACTGAATTGAAATATTCCTAACAAAGAACTGTATGAGGAACTCTATAAGGATTAATAGGAATACGATTATGAACATAAAAACATTAAGGAAATAAGAAACAAAAGTCACTATAAAAAAGACACCTAATTATAGCAGATTATTATTGAAAAGGACTATATTAATTTAGTGTCTCGCTGTCTGAATGAATATCCAGACATCTACAGTGTTATTGTTAAATATGATGTGACAATGTATTAATTATTGAAAATGTCAATACTACACATATGATTAAAATATTTGTCAGAAAGTTCACATTTTTAGAGCCTACTGTATTAGTTTTGGCATCAGAGAAGTCATCGTTATTTGAGGCTACAAAGTTTTTGGACCTTGCTAGGAAACATATGAAACAAAATGTGTCCCCATCAACAATAAGAAAGGTTGAGAGAACGCAGGCAGATATAAAGGTACATAGAAAGCTGCCCAAGCAGACTCAAGTATCACATTCATATCAAAGAAATATATATGAAGATCGAAGACGCCAATTTCACGTGAATTATACTCCCTATCAAATGGTTATAAAACCAGAGACACACACTAAAACACAGTTTCCAAGTGTAAGTCAGAAATCTAAGTCTATGGAGAGTCTACTTCAAGTACAGGATGTTCTGAGGTCACCAGATGAAAACCCTAAGGTAGATATGAGTTTAGTGATCAAAGATAAAGAAATTCAGAAGCAGGTGGGTTCTAAATATAACTTTCCTTTCATTTTTGATGAGAAAATTATGGAAACACATGCAATGGACTTCTTAAATGAATTAAATGACTTTGAAATTCTTAAGAAAGGTGCAGTGAGCAGGTTATTCAGCAATCTCATCAACAGAGAATTTACAAGACAAGGTTTACAAACTGGCTAGAAATTATCTATTGCCAATGGCTGATTTGGTAATGGGTGTGGCCTGGATAAGAATAAGATTTTGTGTTTTCCACTAGAGTTATGATATAAGGTTTCTGATTTATTGTAAGGCAATATATGGAAGATGGTAATTATGTTTATCAGATAGTTGTAACTGGGTTAAATAATGTGCATGCTATTAGACAGTGAGATTTGAACAATGGCCAAGCCCTTCCTGTTTTCTGAAGGATGAGTAGTTTGCTCAGAGCCATAATTGATAAAGATATTATAAACCCTAATACAGTTATTAAGCTTGTTTTATGACTGGTAACATATAGAATAGTAAAGTCAACGGATGTGTATTCCTATTCAGATATTGTCTTTGGAGTATGTTTTGTCTAGTGATATTTATTTTATGTCTCTAGCAGAAATTTCCTTTGAGAAGCAGCATTTGATCAAGACATCTTGAAATGTTTACTTCCTTAATTAGTTTGATAATTACATGTAAATGTGTGGTTATATAATATTAATCTCTACAAACAACGTGTAACTAACATCATAACTCTGACTTATCTAATAAGGTTTCATCAGTGATGTTCACAATGCATGAGTTCTCTTTAATACTGAGAGTCCATGGTCAGTGATTGTTAAGAGCACATGGTGATATTTATGGTGTATGATGTAACGTATGAATGTTTGGATGGAGAGTGCAAATATCTATATGTTTCATGTTCATAGGAAGGCCTAATTATCAATCATCAAGTTAATTTATTTTAAGTGTTCACGTGAAAAACATATGCATATGATGATGGATCCAAAATTGAAGTACTTCAGATTTTTTTTCCTCTTTCCCCATTTTTTATAAATTCAATATTATTTTTCAATGCGCATTATACATTAGAAAGTCTTTAGATAAAATTAGCAATTATAAAAATTAAGAGATTGTATACATTCATTGGAATGGTGATAAATGAGTGAAAGAATCTGTATATGTGAGGAAATCTGAGAGACTCTGTCTAACAGCAGCTGTTTTGGGTCAGATTTCACTTCTAAGCGTTAAGAAGAAATACTTCAGTATTTGAACCTACCATCCAGTAGTATGGGTTATATGTGCTGTAAAGAGATATTTTGTACCAGTGGAAAGAATAATTTAACAGATAATGGTGAACAAGGTGTAAGTATATGTTATAATTTGAGTGATCAATTAGTTATTTAATATCACATTACAGTCAGTCTGATAAAAGGAAACAAGGTTAGAGTGTGGACAATGTATAGGACGTCTACTACTAGTATATTATACATTGACACCAACACACAGGGTCTGATTTTTCTTATAAGTGAAGATTAAGTAAATGTGAAGGTTCTTAGAAAAAATGTCAAAGGTTTGATAAAATGATGAGCTATGCGGAGAACATAGGTATTCTATTTATATGAATTACATGATTTTAATCAAGTTGTTGGTCACAAAATGTTTTCCAAAGATTTCTTCAAATGGGTTCTATTCTATACAGAAGTGATGTATACCGAGATGTAACTAAAGGGTTTCAATGATTTACAAGAGTCTCAGACTACTTTAAACATTTTCTGTAATGAAAACCAGATGGTCGGTGTACCCACACACACACATGTCTTCTGACAGTCTATTTGAATACTGATTAGAAAAACAATGGTACAATCATTGTCTACAATAAAAATAAAGTGATATTTTACACAAGATCAACAGAGATCTATAGGAGCCAAGCATCTCATTAGTACTTAAGAAATGTGTTAAAAATCAAGGTGTGGTAATAAGAATCAATTTACTTGTCTGTGACAGGAAAAGGAACGTGGTAATGATCATGAAAAGGTTTCGCTCTAAGAGTTAAATTATTAATACAAATCTATTGATTACAGAAAGGTTACATTAATGCATAATACAACATTTTAGTGGCTTGGTTTTACTTAGAATAAATGCATTGTATTTGGTGTGATCAAGAATTAGGCATTTATTTTAGAGGATATTAAGTTTTTTGATATTCCAAGGTGTTCAATTAATAAAGTTTATGGTTCTTAATAAAATACATGAGGGAAGACATGGAAGATATCCACATACAGATATATGGCTATTTTCTCAATGATCATATAATTATTGGATAAGATAATTTTAATAAAAATTGTCATAATCTCCGATAATATGTAAAAACATTTACATTATGTAGATACATTTAAGTTAATCAAAATTTGATGATTCATGTATGAAATATACATAGGTATAAAGTTATTAGCATATTGTTAATAAAAGTATAACATTATTTTATCTGATGATCTCCAGGTATACATGAATGGTATGGTACACTGTGATTAATAGATATTGGAAAACACCAATATTTTGGTATAGAATAGGGAAAGAAAACTTCAATCAAGGTGATCATTATTGAAAGACTGGAGTTTTATATTTAATAAAGACTTTGATATTTGCCAACTCAAGAATCCTTAGAGGCTGAAGAACAGAAGAACTGATGTTCCACAGAGATTCCAGTTTAAGCAATGTTATGGTAACAAAGGTCTATGTGTATTATATTCCCATAAGTGAGAATCATGATTAGGGTTGAAGATGACTATATGATGTTAATTGGACTATGATCAAGATTTGTCTTTTCCCAAAGTTATTGAGGAATCTGCCAAGTTCACCACTCCAAAGGAATTTCGATGGGTGAAAAAAGGTAATTTAAATTCATCTCTGCTAAAGGAAGAAGGACTGTGATATAGCATATAGGCTCAAGCTGGGAACTTAAAGTCAGCCCAGAGACATCACAGATGTTCAAGAGGGTCAAGGCTGAATATGACTCTTCAAAAGAAGATTAAACATTCTTTGTGTGTATGTCCAGGTCTATGCTCAAGAATTGTAATGCACCAAAGATAATTATTAATGAACCTTATCAAGACCTTAAAATATGGAGTTTGTTAACAAATCTGATACAATTTAAGGAAAATACAACAATAATTCTTAACGTTACTCCCCGTCTAACCTATTATCAATAGACTTGATACAATTTCCACTTTGTGGGAACCAAGTCAAACGCTACAATGACACCAGAGGAAGATAATGAGAAGAAGACGCCATCATTAGAGCTTCTACATTTATTTTATACGTATTCCATCACAGTTTACCATAACATTTATCAACATTATGAATATATGGCAAATATTGACAAAGTGAAACCATTGTATATGGACAATTAATACTTAATTCATGGACAATTATTTATTTCATTTGTAGACAACTTTGGACAATCAGTTATTAATTTATGAACCTTATATGATAAAAAGAAGAAAAGAAGATTCAACATGATTAATAAATTTGAGGGTTCGAATAGATGTATCTCACCCTCAAGAGGGGGAAATGTTAAATATGATGTGACAATGTATTAATTTAAATGGTATAGATTGTGAAGGTTACATAGCATACTAATATATCTGTATAGTATCGATCTATATATACACTGAAAGAAGTGCCATAAGATGCATATGGTACTGTTGATCAGTCCTTGGACAAAGTTATAAGGCATATAGCAATCTCATGTGTATTATATCATTCTGCTATGGAGGGTCTGGGGTCTCACCATATGGGAAAAGGCATTGGAATGTCACCATATATGGAAGTAGTAGTAGTTTTAGGAAAGTGGGACAAAGGTGAAATGATATAGGAGGATGTAAGGGGGATGGAAACAGGAGAACTAAAAGCTGAAGTTATAACTGAGTCGGGGGCATTCAAAGATGGGACCACAAGACATTAACATCTAAGCGTCAAGCACAATTCTGAACTCTATTAATATTTTCCTATAAATTCTGCTACAAACTTTAATGAGATGTATCTTCGATAAATATGCAATATTTTTATAAGAAATCTGAGTCCTCCCGCTATATTTGATGTGAAGAGAAATTACAAGGATTCACGGATATTCTACAGTTATATTCATAACCAGGGCTGGGACTAGGGGTAGGCGGGGGACGCGACCGCCTAGGGCGCCATCTGGAGGGGGGCGCAGCCACAGGGGGGGTACAACGGGTCTGGACCCCCCCTAGAACCATTCACTTTTTTTTTTTTTAAATTCCTCAGGGTGGCACCGCCGATCGCCACAGGCGGTGCGGCCCTGGATCTAAGTGCAGTCGGCGTGTGGGGGCAGTAGGAGATGAGCGCTTTCATTGTGGAAGCGCTCATCTCTATATTCATCTGTATCGCCGTCCTCAGGACAGCGATACAGATGCTGTGCTGCAGCAGGGGAGGAAGAGACGTCTCCCTTCCCTGTTCTTCTGATAATGGCTGCGGCCTATCAGAGGCCAACTCAGGCAGCACGATGACGTCATTATCATCGCGCCGCCTGAGCCTTGCAGCACACAGCGCGGGACACAGGCCGGAAGAGGCCTGCACCTCATCGCTGCTGATGGAGGTAAGTATTAGTGGGGTTTTTTTTTGTTTTTTTTTAATAGATGCCATATTATAGGGGGCACCTGCTGGCAATTTCTCACTGGCCCATTTACTGGGGCATTTCTTACTGGCACTTTAAGGGGGGGGCACCATGGGGGTGAGGAGCACTGTGGGGGCATCTGGGGACCTTTTTTTGGGCACATTATGGGGGGCAATATAGGGGAGAGCTGGACTATGGGGCATCTGGTGGCACTATGAGGGCTCTAAAGAGGCCTTTTTTGTTGGCACATTATGGGGGCACTCTGGCATCTGGTGGCAATAAGGGGGTATTTTTTATAGGCACATGGGAGACACTATAGGGGAGAGCGGCACTATGGGGCATCTGGTGGCATTATTTGGGGGAGTGGAGCACTATAGGGGCATCATTTGGGAGAACCTGGTGGCTCTAAAGGGGCATTTTTTACAGGCACATTATAGGGGGCACTATGGCTTCTGGCACTAAGGGGGCATTTTTTACTGGCACATTATGGGAGGCATTATGGGGCATCTGGTGGCACTATAGGGGCATTATTTTGGGGCACTACAGGGGAGTGGAACACTATGGGGGGCATCTGGTAACTCTAAAGGGGCATTTTTTACTGGCACATTATAGGGGGCACTATGGCCTCTGGCACTAAGGGGGCAATTTTTACTGGGACATTATGGGGGAGAGGAGCACTATAGGGGCATCTGGTGGGGGCAGCAAGAAAAATTACTGGCATATTATGGGGGACACTATGGGGGCATTTACTGGGGCACTATATAGGGGTATTTTATACTGGCATGCATTATGGGGACATTAGCTCAACTGCAGGCACTAAGCGGGGGTATTTCTTGTTCTGTCATATTACAAGGTGAATTATTACTACTTGGGGGTATTATGGTGAGCTTTACTACTACTGAGGACTATGGAGAACACGATGTCTAGTATGGGCACTATGGGGGCATTACTATTAAGTGTGCTCTGGCAGATAATTATTTCTATTGGTGGGATTTTGGGGAGCACTGTTACTTTGGGGGGCACCCTGGCACAGTATCAATTTAGCACAATTATTTTTTGGGGACATTATCTTTATACTATTAGTGTCCAGACACAGTTATTTTTTAGGGGACTCTGTGCCAATAATTGTTGTAGGGAGCACTATCTGTGTGGTAGTTGTATTTTTCAGGGGACAGTTTCTGCAGTATAGTATTAGGGGGCACAGTATTGGGGGTGGCAGGATGAGGTGTTCAGAAGATGTGAAGATGATGGAAATGTGGGAAACTAATGTCTGTTTGTATCTCTGCAGATACGAGAGATGGCTGAAAAATCTTCATGGCGGTCTGGTCCAAATGGAGAAGATGAGGAAAGAGAACGTCTACAACAAAGGTGACATCACTGGATGTAAGAGGTATGGGGCGCTATGTAGGAGAGGGGATGCTCTGGCTCCTCCCTCTGCCATTTGCAGAAGGAGGATTCAGAGCTGGGTGAGGACAGCCAAGGGGGGCAGCAGGTCACGGGTGGGTGGCAGATGGTGGTGGGGAACCACAGGCCTTGAGCAGGATCTGAGGAGAGGGAAGGAGCTTCCCTGCTGTAGCCTGCTGTTGTCTATTGTATAATGTGAGGCAGGCAGTGCAGCCAGGACACGTCCTCCCCTCTCTGTATGATGTGTACAGGCGGGACTCAACAATATCATTTCAGCTGTATAGTGTTTGCTGGGAGTGGCCTATTATATTTAGGAGGGGCTTATAATAATGGGTGGGGCCAATTTAGGGGGCGCCATTTTACTACTTTGCCTAGGGCACCAAACTGCCTAGTTCCGGCACTGTTTATAACATCCACACTGTATGGACTATACCTGATCTTACTAAAGGGAAGAGAATTTAGTATTGTAGCAGTTCTCATTTTTAATATATACTTTTTATTTTTATTCTCTCTATATTGTGTATTTTATTGAAAAAGTGTGTGCTATTAACCCAGCGCTGGGGACTGATGAACTATTTGTTTTAATGGTTGGTATTCCACATCTTATCGGACATCGTTTTATAATATATAGAATAAACTTACTAACGGTTACATATGAGAGTGTGCCTACCAATTAATATTCTTAAAGTACTTCCTATTTGTATACGGCTGAGGGTAACCTGCTGGTAGTGCACCTTTAATCCATTTTTACAGGGTGGTGAGCCACTATACCTTCTCTTTCCAGGTGACAGGCTGTCATTGGTCACTAAATTTCAGCTGACAAATGATTGTTTTGCCTGATATCGTCCCTTTTCATGTCCTTTGAAGCAACTTCATTATACTAGCAAACTACATTAAAGAGGACCTGTTACCTCTCCTGACATGCCTGTTTTAATAGCTTCATGCTTTCCCCATGTAATAACTATTCTGGAGCATCTATTCTTATGGCTCCATGTTATGCCATTTCTGTATTATTTCTACTAGACATTGTGAAGGAATTGCTAGCAGTCTGCAGTAAGGGTACAGAGTGGAGGTAACAAGTTGGGGGGGGGGTCCCTGCACAGTCTCACTCTATCCAATCAGTGCTGCCATTTTCTGACTTTCTGACTGTGCAGGTACACACCCCCAACTGGTTACCACCCCTCTGTGCTCTTACTGCAGACTGCTAGCAATTAATTCATAACTTCTATTAGAAATAATACAGGAATGGCACAACATAGAGCAATAAGAATAGATGCTGCTGAATTGTTACTACATGGGGAATATATGAAGTTATAAAAACAGGCATGTCAGCAGAGGTGAAAGGTCCTCTTTAATTATATACCCCAAAGAAAATTTCCTGCAGATGTCCTCCTGCCTCCCACAGAAGAATATTGGTGAAATTAAGCTACTTGTCACAGAACTGCTAGGATCTTTTTGTAATCATGGTAAGTGGAATCTCACAGAGTGCTCTGCACAAAACTCCCCAACCCTTGAATAACTAAACTTTTTTTTGGGAGTGGTGGTTTTGGCGTGCCGAAGGTTGCCAATCCCTGGTCTATGCTGTGACAACCCTTCTATCGCATTGGCTACAGAGCTATGCCATGGAGCGAGTCAAGGCTCTTTTACACCCAGTGGAGATACCTTCTAGTCTTGTGGATTGAAGCGGTGCCCCTCCTCTACTTGAACAACTTGTCTCCTCTACAAATTGCTACCGAAAGGAGTTACTTAACCAGCACTCACTTTGCTCATAATCAGGGTCCACCTTCTCCTTTTTTATCTTCCGGGAGTCGGCATCCTTACTGGACCTGGATCTTCCATCCTTGTCCCGAGTTTTCTCCCTTTCTCAGGACCTTTTGCGTCTCTCTCGTTCCCGTTCCTTATGCTTGGGCTTCTTATGCTCCCGGTGATGATCTTCACTTCCAGCAGCTCCATATGAGCTGTCCCGATCTCGGTCCTTCTCCTTATGTTTCTTAGAGGAACCCATTGCTGTGACAAGATAAAATACATTATATAATGCATGGACTTTACAATGTGCAACATCTTATTAATGTATCCTTCACTTACAAGGAGTTAATAGCATGGAGAGAAATAGTAAGATGCTAAGGCTTCCCTCCATTAATTCATGAGAAGGCTGCCTACCAGAATAGGGGCTCAGTGGACTCTCGTTCTCCAGTAAGGCATACATATGGAATATCATTTGGATTTACCAGAAATGTGTACTATATGGCCAAAATATTTGGGCCTCCACTCCCGCTTTGAATTATAAAAGGCGTTGTCTGGGATGTTCATATTGATGACCTATCCTGAGGATAGGTGTCGGACCCCCGCCGATCAGCTGTTTGAGGAGAAGGTGCGCGCCGTGCCAGCGCTGCCTCCTCTTCAGTGTTTACCTGCTCGCCATCGCATGCACAGCAGTGAGCAGGTGTAATTATACCCAAGCCGCCCTATTCATTTCAATGGGACAGCTAGTTCCTATACACTTCTATAGGAGTGATTGGACCCCCGCCGATCTGATATTGATGACCTATCCTGAGAATAAGTCATCAATAAAAATAACTTGGACAACCCCTTTAAGCTCAGAGGTTTCACCCACACCCACTGCAAAGAGATGCATAAAACCAAGCACACTGCCATGCCATCTCCACAGACAAACACTGGTAGCAGTAGGGTTGTTGAAGAGCTCAAAGACTTTAAACGTGGCACTGTCTTAGGACACCATCTATGATCAACCCCTGTGAGCTGTAAGTCATTCCTGTTAAGTGGAAGCATCCAGGAGTATCAACAGCTCAGCCCCAAAGCACTGCCGAGCCCACAAGGCTCCTGTGAACACAGTGCCGTACACTGTATAGCGGCTGTGCTTGGTACTGCCACTCAGCCCCATTCACTTGATTAGGACTGAGCTGCATTGTGTCAGTAATGACTGTCACGTCACCGGCCTAGGAAGAGGCCGCAGTGATCACCAAGCGCCATGTTCTCTTTAAACAGCTGATTATCGGGGATCTCAAGAGTCCCCGCCTGAGGACAGACCATCAATATCAATAACTCAACTAACCCTTTTACTATTTGGCAGTCTGATAGACAAGTGCAGGTTTGGCAGATGCTTGCAGAAAGCTTCCTAGTGGATTCCATGATGCAGACTGTATAATTTGGTGGGGTAATGGTATAAGGCCTTTTTTTTTTTTTTTTTGGGGGGGGGGTTCAGCTGGACTCTGTAGATCAGTGCGTGATTACTGTTCATAACACTGGGTCAGATTGACTAATACCGTCTATGGGTATAGCCACATGTGACGGGGATTTTGCCATGTATGCCCACTTGCCAGGCAAGGCACAAAAAGTGTGTAAAACAGTTAAAGGGGTTTTCCGGGATTTTACTACTGATGACCTATCCTTCTCAAATAGCTGATCGGCAGGGGTCCCGGGTGTCGGACCCCTACTGATCAGATACTGATGACCTGTCCTGAGTATAGGTTATCAGTAGTAAAATCCTGGAAAACCCCTTTAATAAATCTGGTGCACAGCGTGTGTGCGCTAGTTCTGCCTCAATCTGAGCCAGAATTCTTTGGCATTATCATTAGTAAATCTGCCCCACTGTGTGTAAATTTAGTTCGAAGAAGATATTACAATCCCTGTGTCCAAATAAATGTCCCCTTCTCCACTCATTAGCTGCATATAGTGAGGTCTATGCATGCAGCTTTCTCAATAGACAACCCATCTATACGAAGACTTATTTAAAGACTGAAATATATGAATAAAACGGACAAACAGATTTTATATGAGGATTACTCCACAGACGAGCCGTGTATACTGGAATTTATATATGAGGATTACCCCACAGTTGAGCCGTGTATACTGGAATTTATATATGAGGATTACCCCACAGACGAGCGTGTATACTGGAATTTATATATGAGGATTACTCCACAGACGAGCCGTGTATACTGGAATTTATATATGAGGATTACCCCACAGACGAGCCTTGTATACTGGAATTTATATATGAGGATTACCCACAGACGAGCCGTGTATACTGGAATTTATATATGAGGATTACCCCACAGACGAGCCGTGTATACTGGAATTTATATATGAGGATTACCCCACAGACGAGCCTTGTATACTGGAATTTATATATGAGGATTACCCCACAGACGAGCGTGTATACTGGAATTTATATATGAGGATTACTCCACAGACGAGCCTTGTATACTGGAATTTATATATGAGGATTACCCCACAGACGAGCCGTGTATACTGGAATTTATATATGAGGATTACCCCACAGTTGAGCCATGTATACTGGAATTTATATATGAGGATTACCCCACAGACGAGCGTGTATACTGGAATTTATATATGAGGATTACTCCACAGACGAGCCGTGTATACTGGAATTTATATATGAGGATTACCCCATAGACGAGCCGTGTATACTGGAATTTATATATGAAGATTACTCCATAGACCAGCCTTGTATACTGGAATTTATATATGAGGATTACCCCACAGATGAGCCATGTATACTAGAATTTATATATAAGGATTACTCCACAGATGAGCCGTGTATACTGGAATTTACATATGAGGATTACTCCACAGACGAGCCTTGTATACAGGTATTTATATATGAGGATTACTCCACAGACGAGCCTTGTATACAGGTATTTATATATGAGGATTACCCCACAGACGAGCCGTGTATACTGGAATTTATATGAGGATTACTCCACAGACGAGCCGTGTATACTGGAATTTATATATGAGGATTACTCCACAGACGAGCCGTGTATACTGGAATTTATATATGAGGATTACCCCACAGACGAGCCTTGTATACAGGTATTTATATATGAGGATTACTCCACAGACGAGCCGTGTATACTGGAATTTATATATCAAACCTACATAAACCACCACACCATGGATCAAAATATATCACTTTATTGAATATTACACATAAGGAAACACATACATAATTAAAACAGCGGATGTCAGAAACCAAAAAATACTCAGGTAAGCAAATACATCATACAGCAACAGCCCAATAACATGTATAACATGTATTGACCCATATCTATGGTACCACAGAAGAATATACTATATAAATTGCCTAGTGCCAATATCTGTAGATCACAAAATTAAACCATTCATCAAACATGGTACACCCAGCAGGGCAGTCTAGAAAAAACAGATGCTGTAGAGTCACAAAATACAGTCCAAATGGATACTGACCAGAGTATGAGACACCCTCTCACCCAACGCGCGTTTCGCCGATGGCTTCCTCAGGGGGTAATGGTGTGTATGAAGGAGTGTGCTTATAAATCCTACAGATGGACCGCAGCTGGTAAACACGCCGTGTGTACTCGCACCTCCTTCCCGGAAGCGATCCATGCGTTCCAAGATGGGATGCATGGCATCGCTATCCGGTCTACCCAGCCAGCACTATGCCAGTACACATAACGATCATCAATTCGCCCCACCGATCAGGTATATAACTTAAACTGATCGCATAGTCTGTATCAAAAAAGTCTGCCATACCGCGTCCTGAAAGCAGTTATCATCAGGACAGCCGTTATGATCACAAGGTCGGAAGTGAAACCTCACATCCAACCAGTGGAACGCAACCAAGCGTTCCACGTACACCAATGAGAGATCAAAACTCTCATTGGGACACTAGCCAGCGAGCCCCCACGCGCAAGCGCAGAAGCGGCAGTGCGGACCGCCAGCTAGTACCACATTATACTAAAAGGAATCCATAATAAATATGAATGTGCAAATAATGCAAAAGTGTATGAGGTACAGGAAAAATCAAACACACAATTGCTAAGAAGTGACAAACAAACAAGTAAAAGGCAATAAAAAGCCTGACATGAAACCTGAAATAAATTGAATGTGTAAGTGAGCAAATATGAGAAAATGTATAAACCTGTGAAATTGAATTCAAATATCAAATATAAAGTGAAGGACATATATATATAAATATGTGAACATATATAAAAAATATATAAAAAATAAAAAATAAATCAAATATAAATGGATGTGACAAAACACATGCGCCGTGAAAAGTGAAACACACGTGAAAGTGAGCATGCAGGTGAATAAACAAAAAAATATATATTTTAATTACTTAATACAATAGAGGAACACTAAGGTACAACCCTACAGAAAAATGCGGTCCGTTGGTAAATATCCGGAAACAACCGGAAATGATCCTAATTCGGCAGATGTAGATAACACAGTCTAATATAACAGGACACAATGTTGGGTAGGTATATACAGTGCGGTCCAAAGTATCGAAATAGCAGGGAGAATTTTTTGGAGCATCACAACCAACCTACAATATAAAATATAAATTAAAATACAAAATATACACATGACACTATAAAAGAAAAAGAGAGATGCCTAAAAGGGGTATATAAACATCAGAGAAACACCATACGAAAAGGAACCCAAATCCTTGGGACTAAAGGTCATTTAAACAGTAGAGGCAGGACCTCACAGGAATGGGGAGAACGCCAATTGTTCATTCAGGCCAACTGGCGTAACAGTATCAAGTGTAAAAATCCATCTCGCTTCCTTTTGTGCAAGAAGTTTTCGCCAGTCCCCACCTCTCCTCCCAATTATCACACGATCGATCCCCCTTACCTGAAGCAAGGACCCATCGCAGTCATGATGGAGCTTGAAGTGTCGAGGTAAGGTCTTAAGTGCCATAGGGTCCTTCTCATCCTTCGCCGCCAGGATCCCCAACACATGTTCCCTCGTCCTCTTCTTCAGTTCGCGTGTGGTCAGGCCTATATAAACAAGGTTACAGGGACAGCTGGCAGAATACACCACGCCCACAGTGTTGCATGTAATAGAGTGGGTGATCCGGTATGTTTTTCTCCCAGGACCATCCATGAACGTGTCGGTCCTCTCAATGTTTGGACAGGCCACGCATTTACCGCACGGCCGACACCCCCATTTGGGGCCCTTAGAACCAAAGCATGTACTGACAGTTGTCCCTATATGATGACTCTTTAGTAGAAAATCATGTAAATTCCGTTCACGCCTATAAGTCATAGATGGAGATTGCGGTAAAAGCTGATGCAGAGCATTGCCCATTACCAAGACCTTCCAATATTTCTGCAATGTCTGTGTCAACACCTTATGTCCAGAGTTGTATGTAGTGATAAACCGCACCTTCTGATCGTCCTTAACTGCCCTTTGTGGATTCCCATGTAAAAGTTCATGTCTATTAGACTTTCTGGCACGGATCAGGCTTCTTTTTAATGTGGTCCTTTTATAGCCCCGTGCTAAAAACCTCTCAGTCAATTCTTTAGCTCTTATCTCGAACTCATTATCCCTAGAGCAGAGGCGCCTCAGTCTCAAGAACTGACCTGTCGGGATGCTCTCAATCAAGCGTGTCGGATGTGATGATGTTGCATAAAGAAGGCTGTTGACCGCCGTTGACTTGCGGAAAATGTCTGTCTGGATAAATCCTGATTCGTCCACATGAAGCATAATATCCAGGAAGTCCATGTTGTTTCTCCCCATCTTGTGTGTTAGCCGAATATTGAGTTCATTCTGATTAAGTGTTTGTATAAAAGTATCCAACTCCTCCACCGAACCCTGCCAAATCATCAGAATGTCATCAATATAACGGGTCCACAAGTGGACCTTTTCAATTTGAGCAACAGGTTCGGTCAGGAAAATTCTCCTCTCCCACAGCCCCAGGAACAGGTTGGCGTAGGACGGCGCACAGGCCGCCCCCATGGCCGTCCCCTGGAGCTGTAGGTAGAAGAACTCCCTGAAAAGGAAGAAGTTATGTTTAAGAATGAACTCTAATAATGTAAGGACAAAATGTCCATACTCACCATCAAGATTGGAGGAGCTAATAAAATGGGCCACCGCCTCCAGACCATCCTCATGGCGAATTGAGGTATAGAGGGACTCCACGTCACATGTTACCAGAATCATATTCTCCTCCAAATGTAGCCCATCCATCCTCCGCAGGACATCTCCGGTGTCTTTAAGATAGGAGGGAAGATTTTCAACCATCGGCCGGAGTGCAAAATCAATCAGTTTGCAGCAGGGTTCACACATGTTCCTCCTACCTGAGACAATGGGTCGTCCCGGGGGATTCTTATTATTTTTATGAACCTTAGGTAACAGGTAGAGGGTGGCAATGGTGGGGTCCTCCACACATAAATATTTCCGTTCCTTATCCAAAATAATGCCATCATCAACCGCTTTTTGAAGTATATGCTGTAGTTGGGCCTGGAAGGTTATCAGAGGGTTGTAGATTAGTCTCTTATAACACTTCGTATCTCTGAGCTGTCTTAGTGCCTCCCTTTCATACATGGTTGTTGGCCAAATAACTACGGTTCCCCCTTTGTCCGAGGGTTTGATCACAACCTCCTTAAGCCGGCTCAATTCCTTCAAGGCAACCCGTTGCTCTTTAGTCAAGTTATCAAAACCCCTAACTCTGTGAATCTTTTTGAGATCCTCAGTCACCAATTTGACAAAAAGATCAATATTGGGATAAAGCGCCAAGGGAGGAAATTTCTTAGATTTGGGAATAATAGACTTGGGGATCCTACTAACCTCCTGTGTATCTTGTTCCTGTAGGAGATCCTGTAGTATCTTTAGTGCCCCCTGTTCCGCCTCCGTGGAAAGTGCCAGACCTGTAACATCCTGGTGATAAAATTTCTTAAAAACAAGGTTGCGGGCAAAAAGATTCAAGTCCTTGACCGCTGTAAAAAGATCAAATTTAGTATTTGGTACAAAATTCAGTCCCAGCTGAAGCACCTGCATTTGTGCTCCCGTTAAAACAACATTTGAGAGATTGATTACCTGCAGTTGGTCACGGTCATCACGCCTCCCGTATTGTTGTCGCTTATTAGGTCCATGAGAGAAAACCGAATCCTCCTTCCGTTTACGTACCGTCCGTAACGCATAATGTCCTCGTCCACCCTCCTGATTACCATCCGTGTCAGTCGACACATATGAGGATATAGATGCACTACGGCTTCTCTGGACCGACGGTGCTCTCCTCCACTTATAGACCCGATTAAGTTCGAAATCTTGCATATCTCGGTGAAATTTTTTAATTTTTCGCTCCCTGATCTGTTTCTCCCATGTCATATACAGATCATCAATTTCTCGCTTGAGTGTATCCATTTCCACGGAATTCACCAATGTTTTAATATGTGATTCAGTGGATGTGATCTCCTTATCAGGATCCTCAAGGAGAGAGTGATTTACTGAGATCAACAATTTCATAAATTTCAGTGAGCATTCATGACATGTTTCCTCCCACTTGGAATTAAAGCCATCAATTTCCAATCCATACGATGGAAATACCTGAATCCTAAGGCCCCGCGGGATCATATTTTTTGTTACATATTGTTCCAGGGATAGTTTATTCCAGAAAATCCTCAACCGCTTGTGCAAAAGATTCTTAAATGTCCCTTTCAATTCCCGAATATTCCGTAGTTCTCCGGACAAATTCTGACTACCACTGTTAAAAATTTTACCACTGTTAAAAAACTGAAGAAGAGGACGAGGGAACATGTGTTGGGGATCCTGGCGGCGAAGGATGAGAAGGACCCTATGGCACTTAAGACCTTACCTCGACACTTCAAGCTCCATCATGACTGCGATGGGTCCTTGCTTCAGGTAAGGGGGATCGATCGTGTGATAATTGGGAGGAGAGGTGGGGACTGGCGAAAACTTCTTGCACAAAAGGAAGCGAGATGGATTTTTACACTTGATACTGTTACGCCAGTTGGCCTGAATGAACAATTGGCGTTCTCTCCATTCCTGTGAGGTCCTGCCTCTACTGTTTAAATGACCTTTAGTCCCAAGGATTTGGGTTCCTTTTCATATGGTGTTTCTCTGATGTTTATATACCCCTTTTAGGCATCTCTCTTTTTCTTTTATAGTGTCATGTGTATATTTTGTATTTTAATTTATATTTTATATTTTATATTGTAGGTTGGTTGTGATGCTCCAAAAAATTCTCCCTGCTATTTCGATACTTTGGACCGCACTGTATATACCTACCCAACATTGTGTCCTGTTATATTAGACTGTGTTATCTACATCTGCCGAATTAGGATCATTTCCGGTTGTTTCCGGATATTTACCAACTGACCGCATTTTTCTGTAGGGTTGTACCTTAGTGTTCCTCTATTGTATTAAGTAATTAAAATATATATTTTTTTGTTTATTCACCTGCATGCTCACTTTCACGTGTGTTTCACTTTTCACGGCGCATGTGTTTTGTCACATCCATTTATATTTGATTTATTTTTTATTTTTTATATATTTTTTATATATTTTTTATATATGTTCACATATTTATATATATATATGTCCTTCACTTTATATTTGATATTTGATATTTGAATTCAATTTCACAGGTTTATACATTTTCTCATATTTGCTCACTTACACATTCAATTTATTTCAGGTTTCATGTCAGGCTTTTCATTGCCTTTTACTTGTTTGTTTGTCACTTCTTAGCAATTGTGTGTTTGATTTTTCCTGTACCTCATACACTTTTGCATTATTTGCACATTCATATTTATTATGGATTCCTTTTAGTATAATGTGGTACTAGCTGGCGGTCCGCACTGCCGCTTCTGCGCTTGCGCGTGGTGGCTCGCTGGCTAGTGTCCCAATGAGAGTTTTGATCTCTCATTGGTGTACGTGGAACGCTTGGTTGCGTTCCACTGGTCGGATGTAAGGTTTCACTTCCGACCTTGTGATCGTAACGGCTGTCCTGATGATAACTGCTTTCAGGACGCGGTATGGCAGACTTTTTTGATACAGGCTATGCGATCAGTTTAAGTTATATACCTGATCGGTGGGGCGAATTGATGATCGTTATGTGTACTGGCATAGTGCTGGCTGGGTAGACCGGATAGCGATGCCATGCGTCCCATCTTGGAACGCATGGATCGCTTCCGGGAAGGAGGTGCGAGTACACACGGCGTGATTACCAGCTGCGGTCCATCTGTAGGATTTATAAGCACACTCCTTCATACACACCATTACCCCCTGAGGAAGCCATCGGCGAAACGCGCGTTGGGTGAGAGGGTGTCTCATACTCTGGTCAGTATCCATTTGGACTGTATTTTGTGACTCTACAGCATCTGTTTTTTCTAGACTGCCCTGCTGGGTGTACCATGTTTGATGAATGGCTTAATTTTGTGATCTACAGATATTGGCACTAGGCACTTTATATAGTATATTCTTCTGTGGTACCATAGATATGGGTCAATACATGTTATTGGGCTGTTGCTGTATGATGTATTTGCTTACCTGAGTATTTTTTGGTTTCTGACATCCGCTGTTTTAATTATGTATATGTTTCCTTATGTGTAATATTCAATAAAGTGATATATTTTGATCCATGGTGTGGTGGTTTATGTAGGTTTGATGTACTTTGGGCTAACCCCAGCCATAAATTATTGCTCATTATATAGGTTTTGGAATTTATATATGAGGATTACTCCATAGACGAGCCGTGTATACTGGAATTTATATATGAGGATTACCCCACAGACGAGCCGTGTATACTGGAATTTATATATGAGGATTACCCCACAGACGAGCCGTGTATACTGGAATTTATATATGAGCATTACCCCACAGACGAGCCTTGTATACAGGTATTTATATATGAGGATTACCCCACAGACGAGCCATGTACACTGGAATTTATATATAAGGATTACTCCACAGACGAGCTGTGTATACTGGAATTTATATATGAAGATTACTCCACAGACCAGCCGTGTATACAGGTATTTATATATGAGGATTACCCCACAGACAAGTCATGTATACTGGAATTTATATATAAGGATTACCCCACAGACGAGCCTTGTATACAGGCATTTATATATGAGGATTACTCCACAGACGAGCCTTGTATACAGGTATTTATATATGAGGATTACCCCACAGACGAGCCGAGTATACAGGTATTTATATATGAGGATTACCCCACAGAAGAGCCGTGTATACAGGTATTTATATATGAGGATTACTCCTCAGAAGAGCCGTGTATACTGGAATTTACATATGAGGATTACTCCACAGACGAGCCTTGTATACAGGTATTTATATATGAGGATTGCTCCATAGACGAGCCTTGTGTACTGTGGAAATGGATTAAAGAATAGCCAAAATATCAAAGGCTCAGCCAATGATCTCCCCTAGAAAGATTAAAGAAGATCTCAAGTAAAGATGAGCAAACCACTTAAGGCTTGGTTTAGGTTCGCCGAATTTTTAAAAGAGTAGTAGTAGTAGTGGTTATGGTAGTGGTAGCAGTGGCAGATGCTTTGCATTAATAGTAGTGGCAGTAGGGGATTAGCAGCAAGGAGTAGAAGCAGCCATATGGTACATGTTGGCAGGCAGCAGCCTTATGGTAGATAAAGGTAGACACAAGCAGTAGCAGTTGCATGATGGTGGTGATAGCATAATGGAGGCAGGAGCAGCCATACAGAATATGATGGTTGACAGCCTACAGCAGTGGCATGATGGCAGCAGTGGCATGAAGGAGGCAGCAGCCATACAGAATATGATGGTTGACAGGCTGCAGCATTGGCATGAAGCTAGGCAGGCAGCAACAGTGGCAAGATGGGGCACCTTCAACAAGGCCAGATCTATTCATCAACCTCATCCGTAGGAGTGTGAAAATCCCCAAATCCAGGTTTGGTTCATTTTAACAAAAGTGGTATTTTGGACACTGGTGAAGGACAACTCGGTCCGCTTGGATGTCACCATGCACCCCATACTGCTGAAAACCCTCTCCGAGATTATACTGGAGGCTGGGCAAGAACAAAGAAAGAGAGTATGATGTGCCAGTTGGGTTATTGTTCTAGTCTGCCTGCCCAAAAATCCATGGGGTCAGGGAACAGTTTATGCGACAAAGACTGGCCAGAGTTTAGGTAGACCTAAACCTGGGCGTTGAGACGGGAGCGGTTGGCTTATTAACTGGCCTCAGGCTGGCGCTGCACGTGGAAAAACTGCTCCATTATGTTTAAGAGATTGGCTGCTGCTACTGCTGCTTCGGGTTCTGCTGCTTGTGGAGTAGAAGAGGGGTGACTCTGCAGGGGGCAGAATGGTCCTCCCTTTCAGACACACTGGCAGCAGGTGTTTGCTCACTGTAAACTGCAGCAAGCTGCGTACACAGTGTTTTCTGGTGATAACATATGAGCAAGCAAGCATACAGGTTGCAGTTCTGGGCAGCATGCCAGAGGAGCCTGTTCTATTCATCTCTGCCCCCCGCTGAGATATTTGGGTGTCGGCAACAGGACAGACAGCAAGATGCATTAGCTGTTCTTATTCCTCTTCCTTCATCGCCACCTGTTCCATGAGCGTCAGCATCTCTTCAGTACATATGAGGGTGATGAGGGACAACTGCAGCATGAACTGCATGAGCTGCCACTGCCTGACCTTAAAACAACACACGCTCCCTGTTGAGGCGGTCTGGTGCATGATCATTCACAGCTTTCCGCTGCTTGTACAGACATTCATCATATTTCAGTGAATTTCAGTGAGTTGGAATGTTGTGGATTAAGTGGTTTAGCTGCAGACCATTCTGATGCCACAAGTCCAGGAGAGTGTTCCTAACCATGTGAGAATGGATGAAAAGAGGGACAGTCTGGACATTGCCAGCATCTTGTACAAGCCAGTGAATTTTTTAAAAAGGCCATGCAGGGAGCACGTGTTATTCCCCCCAGGTTCAAGATAGACAGGATGTTGCACCCATTGTCGCTGACCACTTGCCCAGTTGGAGTCGGTAGTTCTCCGTCAGCGGTATGTTTGCTGCTTAATTTACTTTAGCAACAGTTTGCCGATATGGCTTCTTTCGCCAAGGCCGATCAGCTCTAACACGGTGTGGCAACGCTTGACTTGACATGTGATAGGAAGGAGGGGTAGTGTGAGTGATGCTGTGCCCTGCTGCTTTTGTGGACGTTTGAACATCCATGGAGAAGGAGGTAAAGGAGGAAAATAAAGGCCTGGTGTGGGAGCTAAGCTGACAAAATGTGGGGGGGGGGGGTCAAAAGGACTTGGACTTGTTGTCGGGGTGCTGCCTCTCCGCTACCGCAAAAAATATTGACCCAGTCGGCCACGAAAGACATGTACTGTCCCTGCCAGTAACAGCTGCTCCAGGTGTCCACTGTGGAGTGCAGCTTGCCTCACAGCAAGAATCACAAGGAGAGTACAAGGCACTTCTACAATGGTAAGACTGGACCTCCAGCAAAATGGAGGTTCAGCTTGTAGAAAAGCTAATTGCTTGTGGAGAAACGTTTTTTCATGTCCAAACATTCCATTATAGATGTCTGACGATGGAGCTGAGGACAAAGAGGAGTCTTAGCAGGAGAAGAAGTTGATGATGGCCTTTTCGAAGCCAGGGACAACTGTGGCCTACTACTACTTCTGGCCTGATAGCTGGTGCTGCTACTACCCACATTCTGTCCCTTGATCATTTGTTGAGGATTTAGGCCTAAATTCATTATCACTCACTGATCACAAATATGCTGGTTTTATTAAACTGAGCAACCCCAAAAAAATTTTGGAACTGTGTGGAAAAAGTAAATGAATGAAACGGGTGATTGAGGCCTGACATTTAGTATCACATTAGCACTCACAGATAATTTAGTGTGCTACTTTCTTTATTGGCATACTGATCACATACATGCTGGTTTAAGCAAACTTCCAAACATGTATATTAATGTACTTAAACAAAAAATTTAATTAACTATGTGAGATGCCCTGACACAGAGTTTGGACTAGTATTTCAGGTGTTTTCACTGAGATTTAAAATGTTAGATTGATGGTAGAATATGTGCTGTACAGTTTTGCGCTTATTCCACACACCCCCACTCCCTCAAAAAAAAAAAGGATATCTGTTAAAATGGGAAAAAATGAAAGTAATCTCCTTGCTGGCGGCTGCTTATGAAGTTTGCAGTAGATGCAGTTGTGCTAGGAGGCAAAGCAAGCCTCAGCTCCGTACATCTCACTCCCTGGCTGACAGCTTTCCCTGCCTGTCCCTATTCTACACACACAATTCCTTTTCTTTGTAATTCTTTCCTTTCCTTTCCATTCACTATCCCTGGCAGTATAATACAAGCTTGGTTGTGATTTTTGACTGTCCCTGACTCCCTAAGATGACATTCTGCTCGTTCTGTAAGAGGGTACCTTCCTGCCTGCTGCAGCACTGATTGGCTAAGCTAGGCTGTCTGTTGGCCTGTGCAAGCCCTCCCCCCTACTTCCGCTCAGGGTCATGTGAGCACCCTTCTTTTTCCTCCCTAGAGCTTTTTCCCGCCAACATGTGCAGTAATATGGTGCTACGCACTGTTTTACTGGATTTGTCCAAAACAAACCTGAAAAAGATTAGGTTTGCCTGTCATCCATTCAAACTGGTTCACTCATCTTTATTCTGAAGTTACCATTGAGTACTGCTACAATCAAATGATTAAGTGAAGGCAAGTTACCAGCAAGAACTTGCCTTCCCACTCCCACAAGTCCTTTTGCTGCAAAAAAAAGGGTCATAAATAGTTTAAAATTTGCCTAGGAACATTATGACTTTCCCAAAGAGAAATGGCTAGTGTTCAGCGTTTTCCTCCAGCTTCACCTCCATAAAAATTAATTTGAGGCCCAATAGAATCATTTGTTTTCCATCATCTCTTTCTTTTCTGTCCACTAGTGATAGGATGGCTTCTTTTCTCAAACATTCTGGGTGTTAGGGAAGATACTTCAGATAGTGTTGTAGAAGAACAGTTGGCGTTTGGACTGCCATGAGGAGGATGTGCATGTGGAGGAGAAAGACATGACTGAGAAGTATAGTTCAGTTGGTGCTGGTAGTATTGACATTTGTACCCATGGTCCTGGTTAAAGGCACTAGTAATCATGGTGGTAGGGGCACTCTGGGAAAATAAAGATATCCAAATGAAGAAGCAGCACTTCACAAATCTTCTCAGAATCAAGTGGTGTAGTCATCCAGTGGATAGCAACAATTCAGTCCCTCTGTTGAACCACTTTCAAGCATCAAATGTATGTGCTAGCATATATAAGTCCCATGGGGGAGATTTATCAAAACTGGTGTAAAACAAAACTGGCTTAGGCCAGGTTCACATTACCGTTTATTTTTTCCGTTCTTCTGATCAGTCAGAAGAACAGAAAAATAAGATAAAAAAATGGATCCTTTAAAAAAACGGATCCTAACCATCAGTTATGCACATTTGGCCTCCATTTTAGCCATTTCCATTTGAGATCCGTTATTTTACACTGAAAAAAGTCTTGCGTCCTGCAAAAATTCCATCTAAAATAACAAATCTTAGAAGGGAATGACTCAGACGGATGCAAAATGTGGAGAACTGAGGATCAGGAAAAATAAACGGTGATGTGAACCTGGCCTTAGTTGCCTATAGCAACCAATCAGAATCGTTCTTTCTTTTTTCCAAAGGAGCGCTGAAAAATGAAAGGTGGAATCTGATTGGTTGCTATGGGCAACTAAGACATTTCTACTATACACCAGTTTGATAAATGACCCCAAATGTGTTTAGAAGAAGCACCTTATATGGTCGATGACATCACAATGGCTGGTGACATGTTCAGAAGAAGCACCTTATATGGTCGATGACATCACAATGGCTGGTGACATCACAGTGGCTACCTAGGCAGCTGCATAGGTAAGAATCTTTACATTCACTTGCTGCAGCCAGTGGAGACACTTGTGAGCGCCATCCCCTACGGAATTTATCTTCGATACTTTTGCCTTTGCCAAAAAATGAAGGCAAAAAAGAAGAGAAAACATTTACATGAAGGAGAGAAGAAGGAGAAGAGTGAGAAAAATGGTGGTGATGATGTCCAGGAGAAGCCAGGCAAAGCTGAGAAACCAAGAAAGAACCGGTTCTTAGCACACCTGCAGAAAACCTGGGCAAGGATTGCTGGGCGTAAGAGGAGGAAAACTTGCATCCAAGAAAAGAGAAGTTCAGAAGAACTCCCAGGACCCAGCCACATCAATATGGTGGACAGCACAGGTAGGAGGACATCGTGTAACTTTTTGTCATATATATGACGATATAATGGAATGGCCAGACGGAAGACATAAAGAGGCATTCCGTTTTGCTCTGTCCTAATAGATGGGTCTATGGGCAAGCATAACGGATCCGTCTGGTTTGCGTTATGCAGAATAGAAAAAAAGGACTGCCGACAGGACTTTTTTTTCATCTTGCATAATGGAAACCAGACGGATCCGTTATGCTTGCCCATAGACTTCTATTAGGAAGGAGCAAAACGAAAGCCTCTTAAAGGCTTCCGTTTTGCATTCCATCTAGCCATTCCATTATATTCCGTCATAAATGGGATCTATAACAGAATGGCATAACGTTAGTGCGAACCCACACTTTGTGGGCCAAAACCAGTAGTGAAGCTACTCAGAGATCAGGTGTAATGGATCGATTTCCTCATGTTCTGTGTTTTAGACAAGGAACCTGATTTCCTGATGTGACTTGTCCTATATCTACATATTTCTTCTTCACAGTCAGTGTATCACCTAAAGAGAAGGAAAAGATGGAGGTAAATCAAAACATCATGGCCGATGACAAGGAGACAGAACTGGTGACAGATAATTTTGTGGAACAGGAGATGCTAGCAGAATACCATCAGATTCATGACCTGATCCACAACATGGAAGAGCTCTACATCCAGTACTATGGTGGACAGGATAAAGAACAACAATATGAAGCTGAAATGCTAGCAGAATACCATCAGATTCATGACCTGATCCACAGCATGGAAGATCTGTACGTCCAGTTTTACGGTGGACAGGATGGAAAACAACTGCAAAATGAGGATGAAAATAACAAGGAAGATGGAGAAGAGGGACTGGAAAATGCAAAGCGAAAGAAAAGCCATAAGATTTCGCTACTAAGTCGCCTACAGAAATCATTGGCAAGAATTGCTGGGTTAAAAAGGAGGAGGACAAGCCCCATGAAAGAACAGAGAAGTCCTTGTGAAATCCCGGGCCCCAGTGAAATCCGAGGTAAGAAATCATTACAGGAGTGTTCATGGAAATGGCTCAGAAGCTGTACAGGTTATGATAAGTTAGGGGGCATTCACACAATGTTTGTGTTTTACGTTTCCCATATGTTCCAAGCAGCTCACAACATATCTGGGAGATCTTCATGGTGCACCAACATAAACTATAACCACTATTTGAATATGAGCATAGGCCCCGATTTATCATGACCAGCATGTGCTACACTGGTTGTCATAGGGCCTGCTATTCCAGAGGAGGCATTTAATTTATGATGAGGTGCCAGCATAGTCAAAAATGAAATGCATTCTCCAGCAGTTTGTGCACTAGACTGAAAAGTGCCTCATTTATACCAATTTCTAGCGCAAATGATGATGAAGTTGTCGGGTCAGCGGCTCCTTCCACACCATATCCCCTTTTCAAAATTGTTGAGGCGGCATAAACATGGCAGTTACAATGATATCAATTCGCAATGGCATGTAAAAATTCACAAAATTGGGTTTTGCAACTTTTTAACACCAAATCAGGAAATGATAAATTTCCCCCTTAGTCTGTAACCAAAGACAAATAGGCCTGTTGAGGGCATAATAAATCAAAAAGGTATTAATGTTTTTATTTAGGGCTTAGAGTTTTATACTTTGTGAATATAATGTGGGATTTATGTTCCATGTTGTGACCGCCTACGAATGTATTTTGCTGTGGGATAGAAATGAAGCCTGTAATAGTTGTTTCCTAGAAATATATATAATGCAGGTTTTCTCTGTTTCCTACAAACAGCCAAAGTAACATGTAAAGGGAAGAAAAAGGAGGAAGATAAGGGGGGAAATAAAAGCATGACGGTCAATGAAAAGATAAAAGATGGTGGATCTGAGAAAGACTCAACAACTAATGACAGCTCTCTAGAACCAGAAACATCAGAGGAGCTCAGCAGATCCACCAAAACCTCTCAGAGCAGCAGTAGCCCTAACGTGAAAACCACCAAAAGTGGCATCTGCTTAGAGGAACCTGACCAGTCTGGCGAGGAACCATCTGCCACAGTACCCCTTTCATTAGAGTCCTTTACTTTCCATCAGAAACTGGGAGCAGGAAGCTTTGGTGAAGTCTACTTGGCAAGAGATATCATCCGCCAAGAATGTGTTGCCATCAAAGTTTCAAATAAATGGGATTTCAAGGAACGTGGATACAGTTTGGTAGAGCGCCATGTCTTAAAACTATCCCATGAAAGTCCATACCTGATTCATGGCCTGGCTGCCTTTCACACCCTAAACTTTGTCTATTACGTGATGGAATTGGCCACTAGAGGAGACCTGTTTGTTTTCATGAAAAAGATCTTTCCTCTTGATACTGCCACAATATGATTCATCTTGGCAGAAGTGGTCTGTGGCACAGAGTTCCTGCACAACAAAGACATTCTACATCGGGACCTAAAGCCACTTAACATCCTTCTGACTGTAGATGGCCATGTCAAAATAACAGACTTTGGCATGGCAGCAATGGGTGTGCATCAGGGTCCCTCAAAGAGGAGCATAGGTACCCCTGGATACGCAGCACCAGAACTGGTGAGAGGCCACTCACATGGAAGAGGGGTAGACTATTTTGCAATTGGCATGATTCTCTATAAACTCTACACAAGAAGGGCTCCTTTTCCTGGAAAACATCCTATAGAAATTGAGTATTCTGTCCCCTACCGTCCTCCAGTCTACCGAGAGTCTCTAACTCCTGAAGCAGTCAAAATCTTGCAAGAGCTGCTGTGTAAAAATCTGATACAGCGGCTAGGAGTAAATGGAGACATAAAAAAAATCCATTTTTTGCAGACATCAAATGGGAAGATGTGGAAGCCAGGAGAATGACACCACCAGCGACCATGATGGCAGCTCCTATTGACCTAAATATTAACCAAACTCTGGAATATGCTGAAATGCCAAACATAGTAAGATCTAAAGACCAGAAGATCTTCAATCAGTTTAGCTTTGTGTGTCCAGAGTGGTCAAGACAATACCATTCTGTCATCATGCAGACCCAAACATGGATGGACAAAGTATTAGCTATGAGTCCATTCAGAAAGAAATAAAAGTAACTGGTCTGTGAATAAAGCTGGTGGATGACTAAGTTAAACCAGAAATCCATCTGTATTTTCTATCTATGAATTCCTGCTACTTTCCACAACCTACCTGACACCATGAAGCAGCTCCTGTACCATGGATGAGCCAATATCAACCACCACATATAGATGCTACCATGGCAGGTGAGTAGAGTTTTCATGCCAACTGAGAAGACAAATAATGCATTGGTCATATAGATGGTCATAGGACAATATGAACAACTTTGCTCATGATTTATTTCTTTGTTGTTAGGGCATTATTCTTATTGCAAAGTCTCCAACCTGGACTGTGACCTCCAGCTTACCTCCGTGACTGATCATCATTGTCCCCATAACCCACCCACCATTCCTACTGGACATTGTAAGTATACCCCCTAGTGACGTACAAAGTGTTATCATTGGTGTGTAGTGCACCCTCTAAACCAAGCATCTCAAACTCAAGCCCTCCAGCTGTTGCAAAACTACAACTCCTAGCATGCCCCAATAGCTGTAGACTCTCCTGGCATGATGGAAGTTGTAGTTTTACAACAGCTGGAGGGCCACGAGTTTGAGATCTCTGCTCTAAACTATGCAACTATTATGGGGAATGATCCAGATATTCTGGGAGAATCATCTTGGAGCCTTTATATGTCTTAGGGAGGATTCATATCACGTTTTATGCCTCCGTTTGCGTTAATGAAAAAAGGATAGAAAAAACGCAGCAATTCTATTGTTTCCTGCACTGTCCTATAAAAAAATGTATACTTTTTTTTTACCATGGAACTCCATGGTGAATGGATGCCACTATATGGCATCAGTCTGAGGCATTGGTTTAACGTATATGTTTTTTGGATACGTTAAATGGTAGGAAAAAACGTGATGTGAACCCAGCATTACATAAGAGAACAGTAAGGCTAGAACTACAAGGTGACAATGGTTACCCAACTGAAGTCTCCATACAAAGTCATTAAAGAGTTTTTTTTAGCTTATAAAGTGATTGCATATTGTTTTATAATTGTGTGTGGTGGGGATGGTGCAGAGGGGAGACTATGTATTCATAAGTGGTAAGATGGTTGCACCAGAGTTGCATTAGCATCTTTAATGTATTAGAGAGAATTGTGTGATCATAGTCGTTGTGTAGTTCTATCCCAATAAGTGGTTAATGCGGATAAATTGTGGGATTTAAAAAAAGAACATGTTTTTATACATTTTTGGAAGAAGGGATGGGATAGAAAGAGCAGAAGGCAGAGGGAGGGATGAAAACAATAGAAACAAATAGTTTCTTTTTTTACCAATCAAGATACCACGACTATCTTTGAGTAACTAGTATTGGTGATACATGAAGAGTCCCCCATTTATATAGTACAAATATGAAGAGCTAATTGTCCCTGTAAAGATTACATGATATGGAATGTGTTTATCCCATGAGATACTGATCTAGACATATATATCTGTCTTCTTACAGCAAACACCGGATAAGACAACTTATTCAACCGGACTTTCCCTTTAACCTGATTTGACAAACCTACCAAGTGTCCACCACTTAACATCTACGTAGATTGGAGCACCAACAATCCAGGGTTTTATTCCGATCACCATATTTGGGGTCAGGAAGGAATTTTTTCTGCTTATATGAGGAAAAATACTAGTCCTCTGGGGTTTTTCGCCTTCCTCTCAGGGTTGCCAACCTTCCTTTCAAATTTTTCTGGACAACTGAACCAAAATTTATGGACAGCCAAAATTTTTTATGGACATATGCCACACCCCCTTTTTAGAGGACACGCCCATTCCATTTAGAGGACACGCCCCTTCCACGCCCCAGAATAAAGAGAATTGTTCAGTAATTAAAAATAAAATATGGCATATGGAAACTAAATCAATAATTTTCAGCTGTTCCATCCCGCCATTCTAGTCTGAGTGCTTTGTTTATATGGCTACAGTGATGATGCCTGTGACACACTGGACTTTCTGACATCATCATTGCTGTGGCCATGTAAACAAAGACTGACAGGCATGTAATGGGCAAGTGTGCACATCTGTCATAGTGCTGGTGATGTGCACACTGATGGGCAGGTGTATGGCATGTGTCCACTGCAGCCAGTTCTCAGCATTAGATCACCGATTGGTGATTGGCTGCAGCAGTAACATGCCATATACCGGCAAGTCCTTGGTGTAGTTTAACAGACCAGAGCTGCATAAAATGGCTCTGAGGACATAGGGCATATTTGGATGGATATTACATCCGCCAATACCAAACATACAAGATGATACAGCACCACATACCTCTTAAATCCAGTGACGTCTTCCTGATGTAGATCTTCTCTATTTGGCCCACACCACCATGACGAGTTCTTTCAGCCACATCTTCTCTCTGCAGAGTTTGCCAAAAAGACACTTTAGATTCCCCGCTTTTCTGTTATCCTGCTGCTACCCCCAATACTGTGCCCGCTGTGCTCCCCAAATACTATACTGTAGATATAACAGTGCCATATAGGTAGGACCCCATATAGTTACAGTGCTCCCCAAAGTCCCTCTGATACTAATAATTCTCTCCCAGAGTGCCCTCATTAGTAATAATGCCCCAACCCTTTAAGCCATGAAGACTGTGGGCACGAAGGTGCAGCCGCCATTTTATTTGGAAAAGAGTTGCTCAGTGTAGCAGTCAGTACACTGGGCAACTCCTTTCCACATAAAATGGCGGCTGCACCAGTTGTGTCCATAGTCTTCTGTCTTCATGGCTTTAAGGGTTGGGTTTATGTGACCAAAATTAACCCTCTTAAACCTGCTGACATAAACAATGTGCTGCTCGGAAGACCCCCTAACTCTGCTATTACTGCTCCTAGACACTAATTTACAAGTAGGAATTCAGCAGTAAGGGGCCATCAATAAACATAATAATACCAGAGTTAGGGCCTGCCGACATTAGCAGCACATCATTAATGTCAGCAGGTTTAAAATGGTTAATTTTGGTTTACATAAACCCAACCCTTAAAGCCATGAAGACAGAAGACTGTGGGCACAACTGGTGCAGCCGCCATTTTATGTGGCAACTCCTTTCCAGTTTCAACACAAAATGGTGCCCACAGTCTTTTTCTTCTGTCTTCATGGCTTTAAGGGTTGGGTTTATATAATTAACCCTCTTAAACCTGCTGCTGACATTAGCGTTAATTCTAGCCACATAAACCCAACCCTTTAAGCCATAAAGACAGAAGACTGTGGGCACAAGGTGCAGCTGCCATTTTGTGTGGAATGTACAAGCAGACTCCACCATAAATTAAAGGGGTTATCCCATCTTTTACCACCGCCCCCGCCTTCCCCCGCTGCGCTAATAGAAACGAATGGGAGCACTGGCTCGGCTATTTTCGCCGGCTCAATAGAAATGAATGGGAGCCGGGCCGCGCTTGCGCGGTTCGCTCCCATTTGTTTCTATTAGCGCTGCGGGGGAAGGCGGGGGGCGGTGGTATGAGATGGTACAATATAGGTGCGGGTCCCAGCGGTAGGATATGCCCCCATTGTCAAAGATGGGATAACCCCTTTAACGATACTCTGAGTCCCACTCCCTGACAGCCTCACTCACAACTCACATGTGCAGACTGTACAGGTCAGGTTGATACTGTAGGTAGGAGTCAGGACCCTTTGACAATTGCCAATTTGCCAGCAGCCAGCCAGAACCAGTGCCAGTGCCGTGCCACTGCTGCTGCAGCCGCGCTCACAGACATGTTTCCTGGCCGGGAAGAAGCTGATATTTCATTGGTGGTTAGTGGGAACGTGACTGTGGATCCTCCTCCCTCTTGCTTGAGCTGTGTCGGCACTGCCAGGGCGGCTCAGGCTGCCTCAGCTCAACAAATCCACCAGCAACCAGCAACCATCAACTCCCCAAGCCCGCCCGCTCGTTTTTGTTACTTGCCTGTTGCCTGACTGCGCCTGCGCCTCCTCCTGACCGCAGTTGACTCGGCTCCTTCTGCTGACAGCCCAGCCCCTCCTCCAGCCAGGTAACTCGATCCTTGCGCGCTTACGGCGCGGCGCCCGACCTCTCAGAACAGCCGGGAGCGCCGCCGGAACTTTTTCTGCACTACCCGCACAGTCTGTACTACGCACGCATGCGCAGTACAGACTTCGGGTTTTCGGCATCAAAATTAACGGACGTTGTTTTTTTCTGCCGGACGCTACGGACGGCAGAAAAAAACAACCATTTTTTGCGGACTGTCCGTAAATTTACGGACGGTTGGCAACCCTGCTTCCTCTGGATCATCATAGCAAGTAATTAAAGGTTGAAATTGAAGGACTTCTTTCAACCATACTTGCTATGTAACCATCTACAATGTGGTGGCAGAGACAGAAGGAACCTGCAAAGATAGCAGATCCTTCACCTACTGGACATGACAGAAGGAAACTGCTGAGATAGAAAGCGTTTCCTTCACCTACCGGACGTGACAGAAGGAAGCTGTTAATATAAAAAGCAGCTCCTTTACCTGAAGAGCGGATCATCATCTTCTGCTCCTTTCTACAGAAAGTGACTTCATTTGAAGTCTTTATTTCCTTGATTGTAACATCTTTCATGAATGAATAAATATTAAATATTAACAAAGAGCGTTTCTCTTTATTATATTTATACACAACTTTAGGAGAAAATGTATAATAAATTATAAGTAAGGTGTGACCTGGCATCATGCAAGGCTAAAGGGCCCTTTACACGAGCAAAGAATCCTAAAGATATTCGCTAACGAGCATTCATAAGAATGCTCGTTAGCGATTATCTGGCAGTGTAAATGTACAGGCGATGTGTATACATGATCTGCTGCCGGCAAAGAATGAGTCAGTATGGGGACAAACGATGGTATTAGCGATCGCTCCTCCCCATACAATGGAGGAGATTGCTGCAGAGGCATCCTCCACCAGCGAGCAGCAGATTGTCAAGAAGGAACGCTTATTTCCCGACAACCTGCTGCCGTGTCGTCTCTAGTAAAGGGACATTGAGATAATGAAGGAGAAAGATAACATTATCTTGTCTTTTTATTGACCATTTACATTGCAGGATGAAAACTGGTATAAATTTAAAGATCAAAACATCAGGATTCTGAGGGTAAAAGTGTTTCATTTACTTCTGCCTCGATCAGGGGTGTACCTAGCCTCTCTGCTGCCAAAATGTCTATACCAGAAAAGTAATTTCTGGAGAGAAAAAGTCCTATTTGCCACAGCATTTTGCTGCAGATTAGCTTTGGATTATACCCTTTGTGCAGCGAGCCCTTGAGAAACCAGTGCAGAGGATGGGAGAGGTAGTGGTCCTGATAAGATGATCTCTTAGATCATCGCTCCCAGGGGTTCGTTGCAGTGAAAAAGTGATGTTAAAGGATGAGGCAGACATAGAAGAATAACAAAAGTTTTTCTTTACTAAGTGCAAAGGATGAGTTATGCCCCTTTCACACGAGCGGGAGACTCGCATGTCTCCCGCAACGCATCTACAGGGCTGGACTCCAGCACTGACTGGGATTGCATATAATGCTATGCGATCCCTGTCAGTGCCGAGTCCAGCCCTGTAGATGTGTTGCGGGAGACATGCGAGTCTCCCACTCGTGTGAAAGGGGCATTACAGTACATTTAGCTGTCATCTGTACAAGGTGCAATGTCTCTATCCCCAGATTATGGGGTATGGTGGCAGGCGAGATGACAGACAATAGCACTCTAGATTCCTTCTCTCTCCTGATTTACCTTTGAGAACAGCAATAAGCTTGTTCTTGTAGCTATAAGTGTCCACCCATGATATGCAGGATTTTGAGTGTGCCTGTCCTGCATTAGGGTGATAGGTGTCTTAACTTGTTGTCCCCTCACCTGCAGTGGAGTCTGTATAGATGTAGTTTTGATCACTCTTCTGACTTGGTATGCTATAGCTCGTAGATCATCTGGTGGCCTGGGATCCTGCAGTCTCCCTAGAGTAGTAGTCCTCACAGACGAGCTGTATCTCTAATCCCAAAGGCCCGTGGAGCGGAAGCAGATGGATGTCCTCCCTCGCTCCAGGCTTGCCATGCTCATTCTCCATAAAACTCTGTAGGGCTCCCCACAGTGGCGTAGCTACCGGGGGGGCAGGGGGGGCGACGGCTCCGGGCCCAGTGACTCAGGGGGGCCCAGAATCAGGCGAATACAAGTGAGCGCTTCCATTATGGAAGCGCTCACTTGTATTTAGGGACCCCCATCAGACCTCAGATCAGCCCACCCAGCCACATAGGATTAAAATAAAAAACCTTACTTACCTGTTCTGCGCTGGGCTGCCCTCCGGTCCGCGCTCTGCTCTCTTCCCTGGTGGCGCGCACTATGACCTGACGCTGCACGCAGCATCAGGTCATAGTGTGCGCGGGCCAGGGAAGAGAGCAGAGCGCGGACCGGAGGGCAGCCGCAGCGCAGAACAGGTAAGTAAGGTTTTTTATTTTAATCCTATGTGGCTGGGTGGGCTGATCTGAGGTCTGATGGGGGCACAATACGCTGATCTGAGGTCTGATAGGGGCACAGTAGGCTGATATGAGGTCTGATGGGGGCACAATACGCTGATCTGAGGTCTGATGGGGGCACAAAAGGCTGATCTGAGGTCTGATGGGGACACAATACGCTGATCTGAGGTCTGATGGGGGCACAATACGCTGATCTGAGGTCTGATGGGGGCACAATACGCTGAACTGAGGTCTGATGGGGGCACAATACGCTGATCTGAGGTCTGATGGGGGCACAATACGCTGATCTGAGGTCTGATGGGGGCACAGTAGGCTGATATAAGGTCTGATGGGGGCACAGTCTGCTGATCTGAGGTCTGATGGGGGCACAATACGCTGATCTGAGGTCTGATGGAGGCACAATACGCTGATCTGAGGTCTGATGGGAGCACATTAAGCTGATCTGAGGTCTGATGGGGGCACAATACGCTGATGTGAGGTCTGATGGGGGCACAGTAGGCTGATGTGAGGTCTGATGGGGGCACAGTAGGCTGATGTGAGGTCTGATGGGGGCACAATACGCTGATCTGAGATCTGATGGGGGCACAATACGCTGATCTGAGGTCTGATGGGGGCACAATACGCTGGTCTGAGGTCTGATGGGGCACAATAAGCTGGTCTGAGGTCTGATGGAGGCACAATACGCTGATCTGAGGTCTGATGGGGGCACAATACGCTGATCTGAGGTCTGGTGGGGGGCACAATACGCTGATCTGAGGTCTGATGGGGGCACAGTAGGCTGATGTGAGGTCTGATGGGGGCACAATACGCTGATCTGAGGTCTGATGGGAGCACATTAAGCTGATCTGAGGTCTGATGGGGGCACAGTAGGCTGATGTGAGGTCTGATGGGGGCACAGTAGGCTGATGTGAGGTCTGATGGGGGCACAGTAGGCTGATGTGAGGTCTGATGGGGGCACAATACGCTGATCTGAGATCTGATGGGGGCACAATACGCTGATCTGAGGTCTGATGGGGGCACAATACGCTGGTCTGAGGTCTGATGGGGCACAATAAGCTGGTCTGAGGTCTGATGGAGGTACAATACGCTGATCTGAGGTCTGATGGGGGCACAATACGCTGATCTGAGGTCTGGTGGGGGGCACAATACGCTGATCTGAGGTCTGATGGGGGCACAGTAGGCTGATCTGAGGTCTGATGGGTGCACAATATGCTGATCTGAGGTCTGATGGGGCACAATACGCTGATCTGAGGTCTGATGGGGGCACAGTAGGCTGATGTGAGGTCTGATGGGGGCACAGTAGGCTGATCCGAGGTCTGATGGGGGCACAATACGCTGATCTGAGATCTGATGGGGGCACAATACGCTGATCTGAGGTCTGATGGGGGCACATTCTGATGATCTGAGGTCTGATGGGGGCACATTCTGATGATCTGAGGTCTGATGGGGGCACAATACACTGATCTGAGGTCTGATGGGGGCACAATACGCTGATCTGATGGGGGCACAATACGCTGATCTGAGGTCTGATGGGGGCACAATACGCTGATGTGAGGTCTGATGGGGGCACATTCTGATGATCTGAGGTCTGATGGGGGCACATTCTGATGATCTGAGGTCTGATGGGGGCAGGGGACTGTTAGTTTAGTGATGTAAAAACTGGGGACAGGTTTCCTTTAACATAGGAGTCCCGTTGTTTTTTAATCCTATTACTCCTATATTTTACTGCATTATATGGTAGTGTATTTACAGTAGGGTAGGTAGAAAGTCTATTGTACTGTACTTAACAGCATAGATTATCTAGCAGTTTATACAGTCATCTTTCTAATACAATATTATAACCACAACTAGTAGTATGTGCCTGTGAAGTTGGAAACGTGCGTTTGGGAAGCCAAGTGGGGGGCCCACTCAAGTATGTTTCGCCCCCCCTGTGCTGAACCTCTAGCTACGCCTCTGGCTCCCCATCATGGCAGGAAGTAGGACTAGTCCACTCCTACCAAGAGGGGAGGAATGAAATTGAAAGTTCCATTCCTAATGCCAACTATACATTTACATACATTGATACAAAATAGAAAAAAAACAATTGGAAATCTACATATGGGATATTGTATTTTCAATGAAAAATGTAAACCCCGTGATCAAATTCAGAGAAAAATACATGGAAAATGAAGTTTTACAGCAGAGCGATCTGCGAGCAGGAGGAAGACTTGTTCTGATTGGGAACGCTGGTCAATTGTATTTTCCCAAAGGATCTGGTTATGCTGCCTCATGTGCTACATGGGCCTCGGGTACCTAGGATTGTGTTTGAACGGCCACAGCTTATTTTAATCCTTAAGATCTTTCACATGACTGTGGTTTTGGGCCTATCCCACCCTCAGTGTCAGCGTCATCACCAGATCCCGAAGCAGACGTGGCCCTGGTTGTTCTTTGGGAGGTACATGTCCTCTACTCTTTATTACTGCCGCCTCCTCCCTTCCAGGGTTGCCAACCGTCCGTAAATTTACGGACAGTCCGCAAAAAATGGTTGTTTTTCTCTGCCGTCCGTAGTGTCCGGCAGAAAAAAACAACGTCCGTTAATTTTGGTGCCGAAATCCCAAAGTCTGTACTGCGCATGCGTGCGTAGTACAGACTGTGCGGGCAGTGCAGAGAAAGTTCCGGCGGTCCTCCCGGCCGTTTTGAGAGGGCGGGCCGCCGCTCCGTAAGCGCGCAAGGATCAAGTTACCTGGCTGGAGGAGGGGCCGGGCTGTCAGCAGAACGAAGGAGCCGAGCCAACTGCGGTCAGGAGGAGGCGCAGGACAGTCAGGCAAGAGGCAAGTAACGCGAGCGTGCGTGCGTGCGAGCGGGCGGGCGGGCGGGGAGTTGATGGTTGCTGGTGGATTTGTTGAGCTGAGGCAGCCTGAGCCGCCCTGGCAGTGCCGACACTGCTCAATCAAGAGGGAGGAGGATCCCCAGTCACGTTCCCACTAACCACCAATGAAATATCAGCTTCTTCCCGGCCAGGAAACATGTCTGTGAGCGCGGCAGCAGTGGCACTGGTTCTGGCTGGCTGCTGGCAAATTGGCAATTGTCAAAGAGTCCTGACTCCTACAGTATCTGACCTGTACTGTCTGCACATGTGAGTTGTGAGTGAGGCTGTCAGGGAGTGGGACTGAGAGTATAGTTAAAGAGGTTATCCCATCTTTTACAATGGGGGCATATCCTACCGCTGGGACCCGCACCTATATTGTACCACCGCCCCCCGCCTTCCCCTGCTGCGCTAATAGAAACTAATGGGAGCGAACCGCGCAAGCGCGGCCCGGCTCCCATTCATTTTTATTGAGCCGACGGAAATAGCCGAGCCAGTGCTCGGCTATTTTCAGCGGCAGCATAGAAATGAATGGGAGCCGGGCCGCACATGCGCGGTGCACTCCCATTCGTTTCTATTAGCGCAGCGGGGAAAGGCGGGGGGTGGTGGTACAAGATGGGATAACGTATAAATCTATTGTAAAATGATTCGCTCACCTTCCTAATGTGATGGTTTGGTGCTCTATTCTCGGAAACACCCACTATATCCAATATATATTCAATTTAGATAAAATAATTTGTGAATGAGCACTCCTATCACGGATACATATGTATAAATGTATTTATTTAAATGCAAATCACAACTTAAAAACACACCCCTTTAAAACGTTTATAACCTATAATCTGTAATATGTACTGGATACTATTGCCGGCTTCTAGTGTATATATAATATCCAAGTACATATATTACTCTTAAAACCGCAAAGTAGCCATTATAGCGCTGAATATATTACACGGAGAAACACTTTATATTGCACAAAAAGATGTTTCATCAATTTTCCTGTATCTCTCCAATTCATAGAGGCATAGTCCCAATTCAATTAGATACTTCTCTTATAAATGTTCCTTGTTAATAGTATTAGAGATGTGGACAGTAAATGTATTCAGTCCTAAATTGTTTTATACCGGCTCCCATTCATTTCTATTGAGCCGGCGAAAATAGCCGAGCCAGTGCTCCCATTCGTTTCTATTAGCGCAGCGGGGGAAGGCGGGGGCGGTGGTAAAAGATGGGATAACCCCTTTAATTTATGGTGGAGTCTGCATGTACATTCCACACAAAATGGCGGCTGCACCTTTGCCCACAGTCTTCTGTCTTTATGGCTTAAAGGGTTGGGTTTATGTGGCTAGAATTAACGCTAATGTCAGCAGCAGGTTTAAGAGGGTTAATTATATAAACCCAACCCTTAAAGCCATGAAGACAGAAGAAAAAGACTGTGGGCACAAGGTGTAGCCACCATTTTGTGTGGAAACTGGAAAGGAGTTGCCACATAAAATAGCGGCTGCACCAGTTGTGCCCACAGTCTTCTGTCTTCATGGCTTTAAGGGTTGGGTTTATGTAAACCAAAATTAACCCTTTTAAACCTGCTGACATTAATGATGCGCTGCTAATGTCGGCAGACCCTAACTCTGGTATTATTATGTTTATTGATGGGCCCTTACTGCTGAATTCCTACTTGTAAATTAGTGTCTAGGAGCAGTAATAGCAGAGTTAGGGGGTCTGCTGACATTAGCAGCACATTGTTAATGTCAGCAGGTTTAAGAGGGTTAATTTTGGTCTTATAAACCCAACCCTTAAAGGGGTATTCTCATCTTAGACAATGGGGGCATATCGCTAGGATATGCCCCCATTGTCTTATAGGTGCGGGTCCCACCGCTGGGACCCGCACCTATAGCCAGAACGGAGCGGGGAGCGCTGCGCCTGGAGGACCCCAGGTTTCTGGGGGTCCGGCCACCACCAGGCGCAGCTCCCCGCGCCGCTCATAGGAATGAATGGGAGCCGGGCCGTGCATGCGCGGTCGGCTCCCATTCATTTCTATGGAGCCGACGGAAGTAGCCGAGCCAGCGCTCGGCTATTTTCGGCGGCCCCATAGAAATGAATGGAGGGCGGCTGCGCATGCGCAGTGCGCCCTCATTCACTTCGGGGGCTCCGTTCTCGATATAGGTGCGGGTCCCAGCGGTGGGACCCGCACCTATAAGACAATGGGGGCATATCCTAGCGATATGCCCCCATTGTCTAAAATGAGAATAACCCTTTAAGGCCATGAAGACAGAAGACTATGAGCACAACTGGTGCAGCCGCCATTTTATGTGGAAAGGAGTTGCTCAGTGTACTGACTGCTACACTGAGCAACTCTTTTCCAAATAAAATGGCGGCTGCACCTTCGTGCCCACAGTCTTCATGGCTTAAAGGGTTGGGGCATTATTACTAATGAGGGCACTCTGGGAGAGAATTATTTGTATCAGTGGGACTTTGGGGAGCACTGTAACCTATATGGGGGCCCACCTATATGGCACTGTTATATCTACAGTATAGTAATTGGGGAGCACAGCGGGCACAGTATTTTAGGTAGCAGCAGGATAACAGAAAAGTGGGGAATCTAAAGTGTCTTTGTGGCAAACTCTTCAGAGAGAAGATTTGGCTGAAAGAACTCGTCATGGCGGTGTGGGCCAAATAACAGAAGATGAGAAAAGAGAACATCTACATCAGGGAGACGTCACTGGATTTAAGAGGTATGTGGTGCTGTGTCATCTTGTGTGTTTGTTATTGGCGGATGTAATATCCATCCAAATATGCCCTATGTCCTCAGAGCCATTTTATGCAGCAATGGTCTGTTAAACTGCAGCAAGGACTTGCCGGTATATGGCATGTTACTGCTGCAGCCAATCACAAATCGGTGATCTAATGCTGAGAACTGGCTGCAGTGGACACATGCCACACACCTGCACATCAGTGTGCAGAACACAAACATTGGGAAAGATGTGCACACTTGCCCATTACATGCCTGTCAGTCTTTGTTTACATGGCAGCAGAAATTATGCCAGAAAGTCCAATGTGTCACAGGCATCATCACTGCAGCCATATAAACAAAGCACTCAGACTAGAATGGCAGGGATGGAACAGCTGAAAAGTATTGATTTAGTTTCCATATGCCATATTTTATTTTTAATTACTGAACAATCCTCTTTATTCTGGGGCGTGGAAGGGGCGTGTCCTCTAAATGTAAGGGGTGTGCCCTCTAAAAAAAAGGGGGTGTGGCGTATGTCCGTAAAAATTTTGGGCTGTCCGTAAATTTTGGTATAGTTGTCCAGAAAAATTTGAAAGGAAGGTTGGCAACCCTGCTCCCTTCTCACTAATGTTTTTTCCTCCTCAGCCATCCAATGCAGAATCTTCCTCTTTCACCTGAACGATAATGTTGTGCCTTTTTGAAGCCAGGGACAACTGCGGCCTACTACTACATCTGGCCTGATAGCTGGTGCTGCAGCTACCCACGTTCTGTCCCTTGGTCATTTGTTGAGAACCCCTCAGTATCCCTGACATTTTTGAGCTTCACAGATAATGTTGTGCGCTACCCTGTGTATTGGTGTCGTATATGCTGGTTTTAATAAATTCAACAACCCCCCAAAAAATTGATTGGAAATGTATGGAGACAGAGTTAGGCTTCATTCACACGACCATATTTTGTTTCCTTGTCCATTCCGATTTTTTTGCGGACCGTATGCGGAACCATTAATTTCAATGAGTCCGCAAAAAAACGGAAGGTACTCCGTGTGCATTCCGTGTCCGTATTTCCGTTCCGCAAAAAAAAAAAAAAAAAAACATGTCCTATTATTGTCCGTTTTGCTGACAAGGATAGGCATTGTTACAATGGATCCACAAAAAAAACCTGAAAAACAGATGCCATACGGAACGTTTTTTTTTTTCGGATCCGCAATTTGCAGACCGCAAAACACATACGGTCGTGTGAATGAAGCCTTAATCGAAAACAGATTTAGGCCTACTGTACATTCATTATCACTCACACTTACTGATAATGAATATGCTGGTTTTATTAACTTGAACAACCCCCATAAAATTTAGGAACCGTGTGGAAAAAGAAATAAAATGAAACTGGTGATTGAGGCCTGACATTTAGTATCAAATTAGCACTCACAGATAATTTAGTGTGCTACTCTCTTTATTGGTGTACTGATCACATACATGCTCGTTTAAGCAAACTTCCAAACGTGTATATTAATGTACTTAAACAAAAAAATAAATTAACTTTGTGAGATGCCCTGACACAGAATTTGGACTAGTTTTTCAGGTGTTTTCACTGAGATTTAAAATGTTAGATTGATGCCATACAGACTTGCGCTTATTCCACACACCCCCACCCCCTCAAGAAAAAAAAGATTTCTGTTAAAATGGGAAAAAATTAAAGTAATCTCCTTGATGGTGGCTGCTTATGAGGTTTGCAGTAGCTGCAGTTAGTTGTGCTAGGAGGCAAAGCAAGCCTCAGCTCTGTACTTCTCACTCCCTGGCTGACAGCTTTCCCTGTCTGTCCCTATTCTACACACAATTTTTTTTCTTTGTAATTCTTTCCTTTCCCTTCACTATCCCTGGCAGTATAATACAAGCTTAGCTGTGATTTTTGACTGTCCCCGACTCCCTAAGATGACATTCTGCTTGTTCTGTAAGGGCACCTTCCTGCCTGCTGCAGCACTGATTGGTAAGCTAGGCTGTCTGTCGGCCTGTGAGCCATTCAGGGCAAGCCCTCCCCCCTACTTCTGCTCAGAGTCTTGTAAGCACCCTCCTTCTTCCTCCCTAGTGCTTTTTCCAGACAATACGTGGAGTAATATGGTGCTATGCACTGTTTTACTGGATTTGTCCAAAACTAACCTGAAAAAGATTAGGTTTGCCTGTCATCCGTTCAATCCGTTCTTCTGAAGTTACCATTGAGTACTGCTACAATCAGAAAATTATTAAGTGAAGCCAAGTTACCAGTGAGAACTCCTTGTAAAGTCCTTTTGTTGCAAAAAAAAGTGTCATAAATAGTTTACAATTTTCCTAGGAACATTATGACTAGTGGCTAGTGTTCAGCGCTTTCCTCCAGCCCCTATCCAAATGAAGAAGCAGCACTCCACAAATCTTCTCAGGATCAAGTGGTGTAGTCATCCAGTGGATAGCAACAATTCAGTCCCTCTGTTGAACCACTTTCAAGCATCACATATATGAGCTAGCATATATAACTCCCATGGGAGACATTTATCAAAACTGGTGTAAAACAAAACTTTTCCATTCTTTTGATCAGTCAGAAGAACAGAAAAATAAGATAAAAATGGATCCGGTAAAAAAAACTGATCCTGAGCATCAGTTATGCACTTTTGGCCTCCATTTAGCCATATCCGTCTGAGATCCGTTATTTTACACTGAAAAAAGTCTTGCATACAGGTTTTTTTCCCCATCTAAAATAACGGATCTTAGAAGGGAATGGCTCAAACTGATACAAAATGTTGAGAACTGATGCTCAGGATCGGTTTTTGTTCACAGGATCATTTTTTTCTGTTCTTCTAACAGAAGAACAGAAAAATAAATGGTGATGTGAACCCGGCCTTAGTTGCCTATAGCAACCAATCTTTTTTCCCAAAGGAGCTCTGAAAAACAAAAGGTGGAATCTGCTTGATTGCTATGGGCAAATATGCCAGTTTTCCTTTACACCAGTTTTAATAAATCTCTCCCAATGCGTTAAACATAGGTAATTCATTACATAATAAAGTGCTACTATGCAAATCATTCATATACAAAAGTGTCTGGTGCACATTGTTCATTGTTGTGGTAGCTCCACTATTCGTAGATATACTGCTAAGCTTTATTGTATGGGGTTAAATCTTCCCCTCATAAGAAATGACCTGCCAATTCTTTCAACGTGAGATCTGTTTTTATATGTTTTTCTACTCTGTTATATCTTCAAGTACAATCTTCTATGGTGCTGATGTTGCTGTTCAGCGGATACTGGCATCTATGAGTGAGAGGTTGATGAGCTACACTATAATGGCGCCAGCAGCATTAATGTGTATGTGCTGAAGTGAACTGGAGGGCAGGCAAAGGACAGAGGATGGGAGTGATGGTTGTGGCCCTGAGAGGGTTTGTAGTACTCATTTCACAGTGGCAAACATCTCCGTCGCTCGTTGGGGCTGTGCAGTGAACGGAAGACATATGCTTTTAGCAGGGAGCACGGTGGGAGTACAGGATTAGGAGCCAGAGGATGGATGATGGAGTCAATAATCAGGCCCAGTTTAGTGATAAGAACAGTCCCTTTACTGAGGATGATGAGAGAGGCTGTACAGACAGCACAGTTCTGCAGTATAACACAAAGCTTGCTTTTCCCAACAGCTGTGTATAGGCAGCAAGAATGATGGTAGCAGTAGTACACTTTGCTATATTTCCAAATTGACTACGGCCGTGCAAGTCTCACAAAAAAGTGGTAAGTGCCAGAGGCTATAAACTATCCACATATAGCAAAGTCCAAAGTAACCTTCACTGTCCCTGCACATGCGCTCACCTGGTCCTAGACACTCGGTGGGTATATTTCCTGCTTTCCCCCAGCATTACACTCCTAGCCAAAGGTGCTTTGCTCTGGCAGATTCTCACGCCACAGAAATTGTATTTTTCCTGGAGCAAAATATCCTCTCTCTTTCATAACAAGCTTCAGCCAGAGGCCAATAACAGGCAGAGCAAGACTTCCAGGCCAATGCAATCAGACTAGTCAGCTACTTCCTCACAGGGGAATGGACAAGCCTTTCTACTTTGAGTAGAGCACAATGACAGCTCCTGGGATCACACACATAGCATTATACAAGGCATTAACTCTTTTACTGCCAAACTAGCTTTTTAGCAGTGATACACTGGGTCACTGCAGTGCCATCAGCCATGTTTGTGCACTCAGTATACATTATTGTACTTTTCAAAGATGGAGTCTTTCAGGTTTCTTGATCCCACATCCTTCCTCTCTGTAGCACATCAGTACAGGAGCCTAGAGCTGGGAGGAACGAGCACAGGCAGGAGCCAGCTCCGCTCAGCTAAATCCTGGCAGAGCACATCGGTACAGGGCACAGGGTACCGATTTGCTGTGCCAGAATTAGCTTGGAGGGATCAGAGACAGGACAGAGATCTGTGCTCCGTCCTGTGAAGCTACCGCAGCCAGTAATCTGTACAGCAGTACTGCACTGAGAAGCCAGTGCTGTACCAGAATGATGTTTTTAAGAAGAGGTACAATCCAGGACTTTGGGTCCTTTTTAAGTTGGAAAACAGCATAATTAATTAAAGGGATTGTCCGAGTTATGACAAAAAATGTATAGCACTGTAAATCTGATGGGCAGCAATATATAACTAAGTTAAGCAAGTTTTAGGCAAAAAAAAATCCATATTTCCTAATTTCCCTGGTTCTCTTCTGGTCTTTGTTTACATGCAATAACAACAATCTCAGCCCCTCCCCCTTCTCCCCCCCTCTCTGCAAAGGGAATGAATACAAGTGCTGAGTGACATGTCTGCCTGCTGGAATACTCAGCAGCATGTTGTATGTGTAGGACTACAAGTCCCAGCTGTACAATGACACTGCTAAAACATACAGGAATTTCTCCCTACCTGTTCTTGTACAATATAATTCCTCTACAGCTCTTTTGCCCAGCATTTGTCTCCTCTCACTGCTGCAGCTACTGTTTGTTATAAAGCCTTGAGCCCTCAGTGTGTTCTGGCTGAAGGGGTTAATGTTTTATCTGAAGGAAACCAGGGAGAGAAGATAGCAGGAGCCCGGCAAAGAAAGGGGGCGTGGCCAGTGACATCTCGTGTACAGACTGTTATCTGAACTCTGAGGCTTGTGAACGAAACATCACAGAGCAGAGAGATAAGGTGACATCACAGGTCATGTGACCCTCAGTCAACTCTGAGAAACCAGCAGCTTTAGAAACACAAAGTATATGGGAAAGTTGTTATACCTGACAAGTTAGAAACATATAAAGAACAAAAAAATAACTCGGACAACCCCTTTAAGTATATTACAAAAATTAGTTTAAAAGAAAATTGTAAAAAAGTTGAGTTAAGGCGGGAATCTGTGATTTACTACATATTGAAGCGTAGGTTATATCTTTGTAGAATTTATTTTGCACTTTTCAGTACTTTCATCCCTTATAAAATGATGTACCCGTAGTTAATGCATGCATTATTTTCTTTTCTGGAAGGGTTATCCTATCTGACTTTTTCAAATAATTATGTTTTGAAAGAAGTTTTTCACATCTTTGTAGTTGTAATAGTATAAACATGCATTTGTCTTGATAAGTCTTCAGATTTACGTGCTCTTCTTAATTCTACAAGAAAAAAAAATACATTTATCCTTTAGCAGACAGCAATATATGTTAATATATAAGAACTAAGCCAAAGTATGCCCAAATATGTGTGTGCCTGGTGATAATTTTCTTACTGATCAGTGAATCTGATTCTTCTGAATATACTGATCCAAAAACTGCATTGATTGGCATTGATAACATGAAATATGTTTTGTTGCATACAGAACTTTTCCAAAAGTGTGATAATATTTAAAGAGGAGCCGCCCCCTCTCCTGACATGACATATCTTAGAAATTACTTGCGCTCCGCATGTAATAACAATTCTAGAGCATCCATTCTTAGAATTCTATGTTGAGCCATTCCTGTATTATTCCCGCTAGAAGTTTACAAATAAATTGCCAGCGGTCAAACAGTGGAAAAAAAAAGTCTGATAAAAATGGATAAACTGTCCATTTTTAATGGACGTCTTTTTCACTGATGCCTTTCCGAGAAACAGACGTTCACAATGGACACATTCAATTGTATGGGGGCAGACAGTGAAAAATGAACAGGATAGAACATGTTCTATTTTTTTATGTCTGTTATTCAATGGCCGTCAAAAAACTGCCGTGTGAATAACTCCATAGACTACCATAGGTCTTAAAACAGATGTGTGATGGATGTTAAAAAAATGTACATCACACGTCTGTTTTTTACTGTTGTGTGCATGTAGCCTAAGGCCCCTTTGAGACGAACGAGTTCCACACTCCGGACGCACAGCATGAGTATGCAGCAGCTCCCGTCCTGACCTTCCTGCACTGATGGGGTTGCATAGCATTATATTGATTTATGATGCTATGTAACCCTTACAGTTCTGGAAAGGGTAGGATAGCATTGACAGCATTATGTCAGTGTTATACAATACATTCCAGACCTCTAAGGGTTACATAGCATCATAAATCAATATAATGCTGGGAGGTCAGGACGGGAGCTGTCTCATACTCACGTCTGGAGTGTGAAACTCGTTCGTCTGAAAGGGGCCTAAAGATACTTCTAGGTGTTACCAGTAGTGGGTGTGTCTGACTCCAATCAGTGTTGCTAGTGTCAGACTATGAAGGGATACACCCCCAACTAGTGACACCCATCTGTACCTTTACTGCAAGCTGCTGATAATTCATTCATAACATCTAGTAAAAATAATAAAGGAATGGCACTAGAGATGAGCAAATCTATTCGCTGCTTCGTAGATTCGTATCGAATCTTACAAATTTTCTCCTCCGAAGTGAATCCGTATTTTTTCGGATTCGCTTCGCATTATTCGTAAATTTTCACAAAATTTTGAACGATAACGATACGTACGAAACGTACACATTTTTCGTGAGGCGGGAAAATGACAATACGCCCCTGCAAGAGCAGGAAAGTGAAGATACGCCCCCCTCAGAACTGGAAAAAACCAGCCCGGCCCACCTGGATCTTACTATTTGCACGTATAGGGAGTGAAGACTCCTCCCTCAGTACTCCACCCTCCTCTGAACCAGTTTAGACCAGCGTTGAACACGGATCAAGTAGCAAGCATGGCTAAAGAGCTGCGTCCCAACTGGAACCAGATGGTCTTTGGGGACGAGTTCCCTGAACCACCGCCTACTCCAGACATCAGGGTGTCACACTCTGAAATCAAGAGAATCCCAGCTTCAGTGTCCTTGTTTTCCTTACTGCTTGCTGCGCATCGTGATGCGGTTCGTCGTGAGGGGGCTCGTCATGAGGCAACTGGTGCGGCTGCTGTGGCTGGAGCGTCCACTTCGCCACCCAGGAGGAGATCAACAACACCTTCCATAAGGAAGAACCCGATTGTGCCAGCATTGGCGATGGCCCACGCGCAGACCCTCTGGGACTACAAAAATGCCGTGGAGGACTGGGTGATCCAGGTACTGGACCACCCTAGGCCGGGAGATCCTACATTGAAACGTCGAAAGGGAACTGTCCAGTGGTTTTCGGTCGAGCGAGGGTCTGGCTTCCTGGCAGAAGATGAGGACGGAAAGGAGTACTTTGTGGGCCACAGGTTAGTGAAACGGCCGTACCTGCCACAACCTTGTCACAGCCTGTATGTTGGGGATCAGGTGAAGTACACCCCCATAGCGTCCCTGAAAGGCCCCTTTGCTACCGGGGTTACCCTCCTTTCTAAGCCCTTGGTACCTACATCGGAACCAGAAGTGTGGCCACCAGGTGCAGGACGCTTGTGCTGCCTTCAGTAGTCCCCAGATGGCGTCCTCCGGTTCAGGGAAAAGCCACAGCCGGAGCCTCTGATCCCTGGACTGCCAGCACCACCACCACCACAGTCCTTTCAACCGGGTCAGCTGACAACGCCATCATTTACGTTCCAATCCACGGTGATCCACTAATACCAGCTGCCGTGGAAGATGAAGTCAGCAGCAGCCAGGGAAGCTGGGGCTTCTTCCCTGGTTGCAACCTTGCCGGAACCACTGCAGCCGGAAGTCCTGGAAAAGCGCAAGTGGCTGCAGCGCTCAACAGCGTGACCACCACCCGGACCCGGTGAAGTCCGACTTCAGGAAGAAGAGGGCAGTGGAGTTCCACCACGACAGCGAGCTTGGCCTAGAGGAGGCAGAAGCGTCCTCTGATGTCGGTTAGTAGCAGCTCAAGCGAGGAGGACTTCAGGTCCCTCATCTAAGGGACCCAACTACTGGCTGTCTCAAGGACACTTCAAGAGGACCTATGGGAGCCACACCATGGACTGCACCTGACGGGTGAGAGCTAGTTGGCACTTTTTGTGTTAGTTTGTATTGCCCCCGTTTGACTCTCACCCAGATGGACATGGCTGTCTGGACTCCCCCCATTCTGCAGAAAATTCCCAGTTGCGCCTATTTTCCTTTTTCCCCCCTTCTCAGGTTTTTTGGGAGCCCCCTTTGCATAAAGGGTTCTCTATTTGCTGCTATTTTATATTATCCATGTGGATTACACGTTACCTGTTTAGATTATAATATTACCTCACGTGGATTACAATTGAATTTTGGACTATGTGTTCCAGACAGTGTTTTATGATGCCAAGGAGCCACGAGGAGAGACTCAAACGTATATCTGAGCCTTTTATGCTTGCAAATGTGAAATTGATTGCACTAAAATGTTTGCATACTTATGTCTTTGCTGTATTTTAGCTACACTGTTTTTACTGGTTCAGCAACGTTCAAGCACTTTAGCCCATTGTGTGTATTCTTTTTCTGTGTCCTATTATGCACTTAATGTACGGTGTTTTTAGTAAATTATGCACTTAGCTGGATAGCTAGCAGTGAGCACCTTACTTTTCTACCTCATATGGACTGGCTCTAAAGACTGTACACCACGGCCTAACCTCGTGCGTATGACGCATTCGCGAGTAAATAGTACGCTAAGGATTCGTAAGCACTTTTGTACGCTATTGCTTACGTATTGCACACTTTTAACTACGCTGACTGTACAGTCGTAATTTGTGCAGGAATGTTCGTAAAACAACAATTGTTTTTTGAACGTACATTCAACCGAATAAATTCGTATTAAGAACAAATCTTGTCAGAAATGACAAGCGAAGCAAATTTTGGATGATTCGCTCATCTCTAAATGGCACAATATTGAGCCATACGTATAAAGGTCCCAGAATTGTTATTACTTAGGGAATACAAGTAGTTAATACAACAGACAAGTCAGGAGAGGTGGAAGGCCCTCTTTAAGCTAAATGATAACACTCCTCAACGCTGAAATTGCAACCCCGAGAAGAACAATCCCATAGGTTATACAAGTCGAGTAAGCAGCAGATGTAGTTAAAGTGTAACTGCCGTTCTATTTTTTTTTTATGATTCAAATGTTTTATTGAGTTTTTCAGGAATTTTTCTAAACATGTATATTGACATACAAAGCCAATGAATAAAGCATTTTGTATCAAACCAAAGACACATGTCATACTTGTCTTCTTTGGGAAGAAAACTTGCAAACTGTATACATATGAAAAAATAGGCATTAGACACAGTTAAAACAAAGAGTGATTACAACAATGACAGCAAATAAGACCAAATAAAGTACTAACATGCTAGTCGGCGTTTGCCAACCTATAAGTAACCAATCAACAAAAGCATGAAAGAAGAGAAGAAAAAAAAAAGGGGGAGAGGGGGGAGAGGAGGAGGGGAAAAGGAGAGAAAAGGGGGTGGGGGGAAGACAAAGGTGACTGGGGAGAAGGATTGGTTTGAGGACCCTGAGACAATATGTTCATATGTTTTGATATGCGCTCGAGGAGCGAAGAGTCCCAAGGGCCCCATACTTTTAGAAAGTGATCCAACTCCAGAGAGTTATGAGTGATCAGTTCTTCCATTCTCTGATGTAACATAACATCCTCAAACCATTCCTCCACAGTAGGTGGGGTTGTTTCCTTCCAATGGCGAGGGATCACCGTCTTAGCTGCCTGGATAAGATACTTGAGAGATTTTTTGTATGCAGGAATGCTCAGATCAAAAACATATAGTAGGAAAGCTTCAGGGGAATTCGGAAACGGGATACTCGTTACTTCACATATGGCCTTATGGATGGAGTCCCAGTAATTGCGTAAGACCGGACAGTGCCACCATACATGGAGCAGGGTTCCCTCCTCCACGCCACATCTCCAACAGCGATCAGAGACCGAGGGGAACAATTTGTGCAGAAGTGAGGGCACCCTATACCAGCGTGATATTATTTTATAGCAAGTTTCTTGGGATTTTGTGGATATCAGAGCCTTGTGTGAGAGCTGGTAGCATTTGTGCCATTGAGTTTGGGTTAAATGGATACCTAGATCAGCCTCCCATGCTCTGCAGAAAGACGGTGCTTGGGTAGTTCTCTGTTGGATGAGCAATTTATATAGTGATGAAATGTCATGGAAAACCCCTGACGGCGCTAGACAGAATTGCTCAAAAGTTGTTAATTTTCTGGAGAGTTTATGTGTGGGTCGGGTAGCAGCGTAGAAGTTTTGAAGTTGGAGGTATTCAAAATGATGCCGTGGGGAGGGGTCAGCATTATTTAGGATAGAGGATAAGGGTTTCGGTGAGGTCTCCAAAAGCACCTGACAGAATCTTAAGGGATGGGTTTTAGATTGATTGAGCAATGGAAAGGTTGAACTCCCCGGAGGAAATGAGGGGTGGTCTGTCACCGGGGTGAGGGGCCCAAGGGGATCAATAAGAGAGTAGTTTGGACCTATCGAGTCCAAAACTGCAAAGGTGTGTTTTGCTGTATAGGAGAGAGAGGATAAACGATCCCGCAGAGGGCCCATCAGCCAGGGTACAGCTGTTAGAATAACAGGGGAGCACTCCACAGCTATACAGACCCATGCTTTTGGTTTGTGAAGTCGAAACATGTCCAATAGGCGGGCATATGCACAAGAATGATAGTATAATCTACAGTCCAGTAACCCCAATCCTCCCTCTTCCTTGGGGCAAGTAAGAACATCCCAGCGTGTACGCGGCCTACCTGGAGCCCAAACAAACTTTGTGAAGCATCTACGTATTTGGGCCCAAAATGTAGCAGGCAGGCGGACTGGAATAGTTTGCAGAAGGTAAAGCAATTTTGGGAGAAGATTCATTTTGATGATGCTTATTCTACCAAACCAAGAGAAATCTTTCTGGTGCCAGCTATCAAGATCTTTTTGAAAACTGAAGAGGAGAGGAGCAAAATTATCTTTATATAGTTTTGATAGATCAGAGTGGATTTTAATACCTAGATAGGAGATACCTTGTGCAGGCCACGAAAAGGGGAAAGAGGATTGTAAGGTGGAGACCAGGGTTTGGGGCAATGAGACATTTAAGGCCGAGGACTTAGACATATTAATTTTGAAATTAGACCAGAGTCCAAAGCGGGATATTTCTTTCTGCAGAGAGGGGAGGGAGATATGAGGGTTAGTGATATATAACAAAAGGTTGCAAAGGCCGCACATTTGTACTTATTGTTTCCAATACTGATGCCGGCGATATCTGGATTGGATATCTGGATCTGGATTGTCACGGATTGCAGATAAAAGGTGTTCCATAACTAAAATATAGAGCAAGGGGGATAACGGGCATCCCTGGTGAGTTCCATTGTGTATTGAAAGGGCAGGAAAGAGTGTGCCATTAATTTTAATTTTGCCGATGGAGTCTGATATAATGCAAGAATTTGGGACGTGAGCCATGGGCCCAGACCTATATGTGATAGAGTAGCGCAGAGGGCTGGCCACGCTATACGATCGAAGGCCTTTTCTGCGTCAAGGGAAAGGACCATGAGGGGGATCTGGTGGGTCTGAGCGTAATGAATAATATCGAGAGTCTTTAGGGTATTGTCTCTAGCCTCCCTTCCCGGCACGAACCCCACCTGGTCAAAGTGGATTAAGGAAGGTAAAAGAGGATTCAAGCGATTCGCTATCAATTTGGCAAATATTTTTAAATCTACATTCAATAGAGATATTGGGCGATAACTCGCACAGACCTGCGGGTCTTTGCCCGATTTGGGAATAACTGCTATATGAGCTTCCGTGGTTTGTGCCGGGAAGGGGAGTCCTGTCGATACTGAATCAAAGACCTTGAGGAGGATGGGGGAGAGAGAAGAAGAGAACATTTTGTAAAATTTTGCTGTGAAACTGTCTGGCCCTGGGCTTTTTCCCCCTGGTAAGGATTTGAACACCTCATGGAGATCTCCTGATGAAAAGGGGGTATCCAGGGATGCAGAGTCCTCTACAGAGGGTGGTAAGTTGTAGAGATTCGAATAAAAAAGCGTGAAAGGAGGCTGCAATATCCGGAGTAGTAGGAGTCAAAGAGCCATTAGAGCGTTTGATTACTGGGATATGGGAAGTAGCAAGTTGCACTCTCAGAGCTCTGGCCAATATTCGCCCGCTTTTATTTCCATATTCGTAAAATTTGCTACGACATGTTTGCATCATTTGCCTGTAAGAGGTCTCCAACAGACGTTTGGCCTCCAGGCGAGCATTTTGAAGGTCACGCATGGACTGGGAAAGAGCGCGTTTGTGAGCCAGTTCAAGAGAGGCAACTTTTTGAAGGGCAATAGTGAGTGAACGAGCCTTCTCCCTCTTGAGTCGAGCCCATGTTTAATAAAGACACCACGTAAAACACATTTGAGAGCCTCCCATTGTATAGGCAGGGAGGTGGTATCTTGTGAATGATCAGTTAGGAAGTTTGTGATAGTTTGGGAGATATCCGCAGCACAGACTGTGTCAAGGAGGAGGGACTCATTCAGTCTCCATGTCCACTGACCCTTCGTAAGATTGGGGAGTTTGAGAGAACAGAATATTGGTGCGTGATCGGACCACAGGATATTACCTATGCGAGTGGACTCTAACCAAGTAAGGGCCCAATGTTGAACTAGTATGTAATCAATATGGCTGTATGAAGCGTGGGGCGGAGAGTAATAGGTGTAGTCTCTGTCTGTGGGATGCTGAATACGCCATGCGTCACCTAGCTGCAATTGCAGGAAAGCCCGCTTAACTTTCTTAATTGCCTGATAGGAGAGAGCGGCCCGCCCTGAGGAGTTATCAAGCGTGGGATCTAGAGTTAAGTTTAGCTCCCCGCACAGTATTACTGCACCTCGCACCAAGGGGAGCACTTTATCTATGAAATCAGTGAGGAAAGAGACCTGATTTTGATTAGGGGCATAAACATTGAGGAAGGTAAACTCTTGGCCACTGATAAGGAGGGAAAGTACAATGTACCTGGCCTTGGCATCAATTGTACAACTGAGCACTTGGTGAGTCAAGGATTTGTGTATCGCTATGGCGACCCCCTTGGTTTTATTCAGCTCAGAGTTGGCAAAGTGCCAAGTTGTGCCAAGCAACCCCTTGAAAACAAATAAGCTGTACCTGTTGCCGGTGAAAATGGTGAAGAATTTGCAACCTTTTCTCCGGAGTGTTGAGGCCTTTAGCGTTAAAGGACGTGAACTTCAGGGAAGACATGGTTAGGGGTATAGGAAGACACAAGAGGAGAGAGTTTAGGAGGGGAAATAAAGGGGGGAAAAAAAACGCTCTCTATAAACTAATAAATAAAACGGTGTCTATGGACTAAACACGGGCAAACACCGTGTATTGAGAGAAGACCAGCAGGTCAGAAGAGACTGTCACCTGAGATACCAGATCCCAGGGGAGCGTCTCAAATAATTTGGGTTACCATTCTATTTTGCAGCCACACCTATGTGACATGCACCTGCATACTTGGATGTGCTGACTGACCCCCAGTTTTTCTTGCAGTTTAGGTGGAGGCGTGGCTGACTCCACTACCATTTCGGTCTTGCACTCCTAACTAACCTGTTTGCCTTACTGGCTGATTTTAATTAGTGCTAGTATAAAGCTGTGTCCTGCTCTCCCTATATGCATTGGAGACCAACTGGTACCAGGAGAGGTGGAACAGAGTGGGCTCAGCATTATATGGAAACTGCATTCCCTGAGCGTTATGGAGGTCAGTGTGGCACCAAGGAGGTATCATATTGTGTGGGCTCGGCATGCATATGGAGCCAGCATTCCCTGAATCAGTGGAGGCCATTTTGGCACCATAAGAGGTACAATATAATGTTGGCTTAGCATGCATGTGGAGCCTGCATCCTCTATAGTTAATGGAGGCTGCTATGGCACCTAGTGACTATGGCGTTTAGTGTTAGGTTCCCGTCTTAAAGAGATCGCCTTGATGTATGGCAGACAGGCACAGATAATTTTTGTACAAAATTATCTGCCAAGAATCTCACATTTACAATGTAGCGCTAGTATCGTGTAGATGGTGAGTATGGCAGTATTATATGTACTCAATTTATTGTCTGTGTTCGCAGAGTGCTGTTGCATTTTTTATGTTTTACCATTCTATTTTGCAGCCACACCTATGTGACGTGCACCTGCATACTTGGATGTGCTGACTGACCTCCAGTTTTTCAAATAATTTGGGTTAGGTGGCAGTCAAGCAGAAGAGAGACCGCCGCAACCCCTAATAGTGATAAGAAAAGATAAAACACTTGATAACCATCCACTTAACATGAGGCAGAAAACAGAAAATAATGGCAAACCTAAAGGCAAGAACTTAGATTAAATGAACTGGTTAGGACCCAAGGACATGCTTAGCAGAATAGTAGGAGTCCTACAAAGACAAGATCTTAGTTGCTTGGCCCCAGCAAGGGGGGGGGGAGCGAGAAGAGTCTGGTTGATGTTGGCATCTTCTTCTGGGGGAGCGAGTAGACAATCCCGAGTCCCTGTCCCACGGAACTTGAGATGGCGGTATACGTTGAGAGGTACCAGATGATGTTGTGAGAAGTGAGGGTCACGGCCCAAGTTTCATCAGTGGGAGCTCCAGTTTGTGGAGAAAGGAGGAGAGATCCGCTAGATTCCCGAAAGGTGCCGGATTGACCTTTGTGAACAGCAATAAGCGCAAAAGGGTAGCCCCAGTGGTATGGAATGTCGTGGTCTTGCAGCATATTAAGAAGGGGCTTCAAGGCGGCCCGCTGTGCCACGGTGTGACAAGATAGGTCCTGCAGTATCATGATGGGGGCTCCGTCAAAAGTCATCAAAGGATGTTGGTGGGCTTTATAGAGGATTTGCTCCTTGAGTGCATAAAAATGAATGCGGCAAATGACGTCTCTGGGTCTGGACCCGTCTGGAGCAGGGGGGCGCAGTGCCCTATGAACTCTGTCAATCTCAATAGGAGTAGTTGGAGGACGATCCAGGAGATCATTGAAAATTGCAACAACAGTGGGCAGCAGAGAAGAGGTGGTAACTGTTTCAGGCAGACCCTGTATACGGAGGTTGTTTCGACGACCTCAATTTTCAATGTCATCAAGATGCTGCTGAAGGGCGACCATGTGCTCTCCGTGGGCTTGTGTTGTAACTTGCAAGGCTTTGACCCCCGCAGTCAATGTTGTATGATCTTGTGTGATCGTGTCTACTCGGTCAGAAAAGGCGGATATGTCTGTGCGGAGTTGAGAGAATTCCTGCTTACATTCCTGCAGTATGTTAGCAGCGAAAATAGATAGGTCTTCTTTTGAAGGCAGGGAGCATATAAGAGCACGTAAATCCGCCATAGTAGGGGGCCTGGAGTTTCCCATCATGCGATGGTGTCCCTTGTGCAGAGGGTGGGCATGAGGTTGCGAGTAATGGCTGTGAGGCCAAATCAGGGGTCATATTAGAAGGAGCTTTGGGGCCCATAACCTGGGCCAGAGATCTCTTATTAGAGGCAGGGAGATGGGATCCATCCCAGGATGATCCCGTAGACCAGTGGGGGGATGCCGCTAGTGATGGATCTGGAGAGGAAGGTGGAGACAGGGGACCCCTTGTTGTTGCTGTGGGGGATTGCTGAATGGTCGGAGAGGTACCGGCCCGGAGAGATTGGGCTGGATTAGGGGTACTAAGTACCCCATGCTGGGCCATTGGAGGCTGGGAGCAGGAAGCTGTCACCCTAAGAGGGGAAAATGGCGCTCCTAAAGGGCAGAAGGGAGCTGCTGTGGCACTCAGGGGCAGTCCATGGCCATTATGGGGCGCATTGGTTGTTGTAGGAACCAGGGGGGGCCCCAAGTGAGGCAATACTTGCTGTGAGATCCGAGGAGTCGATGGGTCTGGGCCTCTCACGGTGTCCCTGGGAGCAGAGGTGGTGTCGTCCCGACGCACGTGTGAGTCAGCGGCGCACTGCGCGCCTTCCTCCATGTCCCCTCCGGTAAGCAGCAGCGAAGAGGAGCACCGCTGATGCAGGTCGGCAGGTGAGGGGAGCGGGGGTGCAGATTGTGAGCGGCGCCCCCGCGACTGGTGCAGCAAGGGAGAGGCCGGTGGTGAGACAGCGCTCTGCCTGGGAGAGGTGTCGCCGCCATCTTGCGTGCCGGTAGCAAGGCCCGCCAGGCTTCCCGTAAGAGACGCGGGTTGCCTGGCGAAATAATCATTAAGGTCGCCTTGAGAGGGGTCTAGGGGAGCAGATGACTTAGCTCAACCCTTTTTAACCGTTTTGCCCATTGTGAGGAGTGGATGGTTGCCGATTATGGATGGGGATACAGCGGAGCTCATGTGTTGAGCTCATGTGTTGAAATAATGCGGACCCGCAAATATACGGTCGTCTGAATGAGGCCTTATATGGAGCTTATGTTTTGCTGGACAATCTGTCATTTTTATTGATACCATTTTGGAGTGTGTATGACTTTTAAAAGCTGAAGTGACAACAAAATGGTGAATCCGACATTTTGATTTTTTTTCCTATTACAGTGTTCATTCTATGGGATATATAAGTCTATATTTTAATAGTGTGGATGTTTTGGAATACGTTGGTGTAAATGATCTTTATTTTTGAACAGTTTATTTTTATTTTCATTATTAAGAATATTTTTTTTTACTTTCCTTTTACGTTTACGGTGTTTTCCGAGATTTTACTACTGATGACCTGGGGTCCTGGGTCCAGCTGTTTGAAAAGGCAGTGGTGCTCACAGTAGCCCGGTGGCCTTCTCACAGCTTTTCCTAGGTCAGTCACGACTAGAGATGAGCGAACATGCTCGTCCGAGCTTGGTGCTCGTTCGAGCATTAGGGTACTCGTAACTGCTCGCTGCTCGGACGAGTATCTCGCCATGCTCGAGGAAATGGCAACTTCCGCATCGTGCTTTTTTGGCGCCTAAAAACACAGCCAATCACAAGCCAGGAGACTCTGCGTACCACCCAGCATCACGTGGGGCCCTTACATGTCGATAGCAGGGGTTGGCTGGCCTGATCAGGTGACCCTGGAATATACTACCGACTGGCCGCGGTGCTCGTCTCAGATGCCGTCTGGATGTCGTTAGGGATAGAGCTGCTGCCTTTCAGGGACAGTGTTAGGGCCTGAATTTAGTTCTCAGTTAGGCAGGGATCACCCACAAAAAACCCAACAGCCCTTCTAAGGGCTAGAAGACATTTTATTTTTTATTTTTTTGTCACTTGGCTGGCTGGCACTAGTAGTGCAGCTATTGCCATATCTAACCCTGTTTTTTTTTTTTTTTTGTTCTATCTCAGTGATACAAATCCATTGCACACAGCACTGTGGAACCATTCTGTGTGTCACAGTTCAGCACTGACTCACTCCAATCCATATATACTGTCCAGGTGACACTTTCTGTACGTCACACAATACAACCAAGTCATTTGCTACCAATATCATCTACCGCTTGATCCAGAAAACTCTCTGTGCGACATTTGTCTGGGTCACAGACTAAATAGCCACCGTTAACAGGGTGTCAGTCAGTTCTACCATATTTCCTGCACGTCCCGTTCCCAAAAAAACAAAATATAAAAAAAAAATTATTTTTTCAGTTGTTTTAGCTCAGTGATACAAATCCATTTTACTCAGCTGCGTGTAACCTTTCTGTGTGTCAAAGTTCAGCACATTCGCTCCCATCCGTATATACTGTCCAGGTGACACTTTCAGTACGTCACACAATACAACCAAGTCATTTGCTACCAATATCATCTACCGCTTGATCCAGAAAATTCTCTGTGTGACATTTGTCTGGGTCACAGACTAAATAGCCACCGTTAACAGGGTGTCAGTCAGTCCTACCATATTTCCTGACGTCACGTTCCCAAAAAAACAAAATATAAAAAAAAAAAAAATTATTACTTCAGTTGTTTTAGCTCAGTGATACAAATCCATTTTACTCAGCTTTGTGTAACCTTTCTGTGTGTCACAGTTCAGCACATTCGCTCCCATCCGTATATACTGTCCAGGTGACACTTTCTGTACGTCACACAATATAACCAAGTCATTTGCTACAAATATCATCTACCGCTTGATCCAGAAAACTCTCTGTGCGACATTTCTCTGGGTCGCAGACTAAATAGCCACCGTTAACAGGGTGTCAGTCAGTCCTACCATAGTTCCTGCATGTTACGTTCCCAAAAAAACAAAATTGTAAAAAAAAAAATAAGAAAACAAATATAAAAAAAAAAATTATTTTTCAGTTGTTTTAGCTCAGTGATACAAATCCATTTTACTCAGCTTTGTGTAACCTTGCTGTGTGTCACAGTTCAGCACATTCGCTCCCATCCGTATATACTGTCCAGGTGACACTTTCTGTACGTCACACAATACAACCAAGTCATTTGCTACCAATATCATCTACCGCTTGATCCAGAAAACTCTCTGTGCGACATTTCTCTGGTTCGCAGACTAAATAGCCACCGTTAACAGGGTGTCAGTCAGTCCTACCATAGTTCCTGCACGTTACGTTCCAAAAAAAACAAAATTGTAAAAAAAAATTATAAAAAAACAAATATAAAAAAAAAATTATTTTTTCAGTTGTTTTAGCTCAGTGATACAAATCCATTTTACTCAGCTTTGTGTAACCTTTCTGTGTGTCACAGTACAGCACATTCGCTCCCATCCGTATATACTGTCCAGGTGACACTTTCTGTACGTCACACAATACAACCAAGTCATTTGCTACCAATATCATCTACCGCTTGATCCAGAAAACTCTCTGTGCGACATTTCTCTGGGTCGCAGACTAAATAGCCACCGTTAACAGGGTGTCAGTCAGTCCTAGCATAGTTCCTGCACGTTACGTTCCCAAAAAAACAAAATTGTAAAAAAAAATATAAAAAAACAAATATAAAAAAAAAATTATTTTTTCAGTTGTTTTAGCTCAGTGATACAAATCCATTTTACTCAGCTTTGTGTAACCTTTCTGTGTGTCACAGTTCAGCACATTCGCTCCCATCCGTATATACTGTCCAGGTGACACTTTCTGTACGTCACTTAATTCTACTAGACTGAACAAGTTTGTGGGTTTCAGTACACCAGGCCCGTTTAATTTTTTTTTTATATCATACACTTATATACAAACAATGTTGAACCCCAGGGCTAAGGGTCGAGGGCGTGGGCATTCAATTACTGCAGGGGGCAGAGGCCGTGGTCCTGGGCAGGGTGAGACAGTACCTGCTGATGAGGGAGCTGTGGAACGCCGCAGAGTTACACTCCCTAGCTTCATGTCTCAACTTACAGCGACACGTGGTAGAGGACTGTTGAAACCACAACAGTGCGAACAGCTGATCTCGTGGATTGCGGACAATGCTTCAAGTAATTTGTCCACCAGTCAGTCTTCCACGCAGTCCACCCACGTTAACCAAGGGAGCACTCCTCTGGCTCCTCCACCTCAACCTCCTTCCCCCCAGTCTGCCCCCTCCCAGGAAAATTTGGAATGTGATCCGGCATACTCTCAGGAACTGTTTTCTGGACCCTTCCCAGAGTCACAAACCACTTCTCAGGTTGCTGCTGACCTCGTTCCCGATGCCCAAGTTTTCCAACTGTCGCAGTCTGTGGGTGATGATGATGACAATGTTGAGTTAGTGGAAGAAGTTTGTAAAGAGGTGTCAGACGATGAGGAGACCCGGTTGTCAGACAGTGGTGAAGTTGTTGTTAGGGGAGGAATTCCGAGGGGGGAGCAGACTGAGGAATCGGAGGATGATGAGGTGACTGACCCGAGCTGGGTTGATATGCCGAGTGAAGACAGTGCTAATGAGGCGGAGGCGAGTGCTGCACCAGAACAGGTTGTAAGAGGCAGTGGTGTGGCCAGAGGGAGAAGCAGGGCCAGAGCTGGTGCATCAGCAGCAACTGTTTCACGTAGTGAAGCTCCCGTGGCGAGGCCTAGATGTTCGCAAGTCTGGAGGTTCTTTAAAGAAAGTGAGGATGACCGACGGACTGTGGTGTGCAACCTGTGCCACACCAGGATCAGCAGGGGTGCCACCACTACTAGCCTAACCACCACCAGCATGCGCAGGCATATGAGTGCTAAACACCACACTCAATGGAACCAAGGCCGTTCACCACCTCCTGCGGGTCACACCACTGCTCCTTCCCCTGTGTCACTCGCTGCCTCTGCTAGTCAACCCCCCGCGTCACTCGCTGCCTCTGCTAGTCAACCCCCTGCCCAGGACCCCGGCACGAGCGCCTCCCGCCGGAAAACCACACCTTCGCCTCAACGATCCTCCACAGTGTCCACCAACGTGTCCCAGCGCAGCGTTCAGCTGTCTTTACAGCAGACGCTGGAGCGCAAGAGGAAATACAGTTCCACCCACCCACATGCTCAAGCCCTCAACGTCCACATCTCCAAATTACTTAGCCTGGAGATGCTGCCCTATAGGCTGGTAGAGACCGAGGCCTTTCGCAATCTCATGGCGGTGGCTGCCCCTCGGTATTCGGTCCCCAGCCGCCACTATTTTTCCCGATGTGCCGTCCCAGCCCTACACCAGCACGTGTCGGAGAACATCATCCGTGCCCTGACCAACGCTGTTTCTGAGAAGGTCCACCTAACCACGGACACGTGGACAAGTGCTGCCGGGCAGGGACACTATATCTCACTGACGGCACATTGGGTTAACTTGGTGGAGGCTGGGACCGAGAATGATCCTGGGGCCGCTCATGTACTGCCCACACCGAGGATTGCGGGGCCTACCTCGGTCACAGTCTCTCAGACCTACTATGCCTCCTCCTCCTCCGACCCCTCCTCCTCCTCCACCGAATTACCATCCGTGGGCACGGCGCCTTCAGTCGGTAGCTCTAGGCGCAGCAGCAGTGCCGTGGGTAAGTGCCAGCAGGCGGTGCTCAAACTGCTGAGCTTAGGTGACAAAAGGCACACCGCCCAAGAGCTGTTACAGGGCATCACGGCGCAGACCGAT